>CAKNYM010052306.1:277476-300882 GCA_932195095.1 Andricus curvator
AACAAATTTCGCGCATAAAGGTGGTAGTTGGGTGTACAATCTAAACATGAACAATACAAACAATAAAGTAGCCTCGGACTGGACTGAAACTTTGATTGACTAAACGCATACACACGGTAAACGTAAAGTTTGAGTTTCAGGCGATGAATGGAGACTGGGTGTTTGTAATGCTAGAGGAGTGAATGATCTTAAAGTAAGAGAACTACGAGAAACTATGCATGCTAGGAAACTAGATATTTTATGTGTACCTGAGACAAAGAAAAAGGGATGCGAAAGTAGAAACATAGAAAATGGGGTGTTGAAAAGCGGTTTTGAAATATGGTTAGGAGTAGATAGGGAATCACATGGTAGTCAAGGGGTCGGTGTGATTATGAATGAAAAAGCAAGATATATTGTCCAAAAACGACTTAAATACTTCTTTTTTCCCCTTTTCAGATAGTTGGAAAAAAATCTTTCTGATTGTAGGATTTATTATAAAGATACGGAAATATACGCTAAAGTAAAGGAATTACCTTCTTCATTTTAATTCAAATACAACTTTAGTCATTTTTATCTGAAGAAGATTGAACGTAACATATGGTCGTTGCGAACTTTTGGGTTTCTATTATACGATGAACAGAAACGAGCGTGAAGCGCGAGGTTCACATGATGATCAAACGAAATATCGAGCGCGAAGCGCGAGTGTCGTGATGAGAATGTGTTCCTTAAGGTCGATAGAACCTTAAGTAAATTAGTTCTTCTTTTTATGTAAAACTGACATAATTAAACCAAAAGCAGGTCATAACGATGAAGCTTTAAGAGAGTATTAGCCCGCGAAGCGTGCACTAGCGAGGACACGAAGTGTGAAAACCTAGACGACAAATGTGTCCGAGCGCGCAGCGCGAGGTGAATACATTATCGAGCGCGAAGCGCGAGATAAACATATAATCGAGCGCGAAGCGCGAGATGAATACCCAATCGAGCGCGAAGCGCGAGATCCAACAGGTGCGCGCCCTAGGCGCGCTGAAACTTGCGAGCGAAGCGAGCCGCGCGCGAAGCGCGCTATGAGAATGTGCCCGCGAAGCGGGCGGATTTTTTTTTTGATAATTCATCTATTCAGTTGAAAATTCATCTCTTCTGATTAAAAAGTAACTTCTTTGGGTAAAAATTCAACTACTTTGTTGAAAATTAATCTTTTTTAGTTGAGAATTTAACTATTTTGTTATAAATTCATATTTTTAAGTCGAATTCAATTGCTTTTGATTTAAAAGTAAAATCCTTTTCGGTTAAAATATCAAATATTACCTTTTTCATTGAAAATTCAATTACTTGTTTGTTGAACTACTTTGTTGAAAAATACGTTTTTTTATTGAAAATTAATTTTTTAGACTGAAAATTTAAATACTCCATGTTTTGTTGAAAATCAATCATTTCCAGTTAAAAATTGATTTGAATGAAAATTTGAGTTGAAAATATGTTTTTTTGAAAATTTGTCTTTTCGGGTTGAAATTAATTGTTTTTTATTTAAAATTAAAATCTTTTTTCGTTGAAAAATCAACTATCACATTTTTCGTTAAGAATGTATCGTTTTTCGTTGAAAATTAAACTATTCCATTTTTGGTTAAAAATTGATCGGTTTTAGTTGAACTTTGTTCAAAATTCGTTTTTTTGTCGAAAATTAATTTTTTAACTGTAAATTGAAACAGAAAACTTGTCGTTTTGGGTTGAAACCACTATTTTTTATTTAAAAATAAAACCTTTTTACTTTGAAATATCAATTATTACATTTTTCGTTGAGAATTCATCCTTCTACGTTGAAAATTAAACTATTCCATTTTTGGCTGAAAGTTGACCTCTTTTATTTGAAAACGGAACTACTTTAAAAAAAAAAAAAAATTTCGGTTGAAAATTAATTTTTTAACTGCAAATTTGAATCGGAAGTTCGTCTTTTAGGGTTAAAAATGACTATTTTTTATTCGAAATTAAAATCTTTTTTTTGACATGTCAATTATTACATTTTTCTTTAAGAATTTATCTTTCTTCATTGAAAATTAAACTGCAAATTAAACCGTATCATTTTTATCCAAAAATTATACTGCTTTAGTTGAAAATTCAAATATTTTGTTAAAAATGGAAAATGCATACTTAAATTAATGAGTGATTTCAAAATATAATCCAGATATTGAAAATATAATTATCCGCCTTTTTTTGAATGACTTCAATCTTCTTTTTCGCACATTTGAAGTTTTTTCGAGGATAGGTGTTACACATTTTTCAAATGTCACTTTTTCTGCGGAAGTGTGGTAAACAGTTACATAATGCAGAGCCTAGAAAAGCTATAATTATCACTTACAGGTAAGTCGCAACGACAGCGATCTACTTGGCGGAACATACAGGAACACTTCCTGCATTGGGCGAAGGTTCACTTTTTTTTCTCTCTCGCATTTTGTCAGTGGGATTGCTCAATTAGGCCTCGGTGCTATTCAAAGACGAGCCATTCGAAGGAAAGTCACAACATAGCACATAGCAATATAGCACAATTTTTACAGCAACAATATCCGCACTCTGACACATGTACGATCAGGAAGTAGACTAAAAGTAACTAACAGGAGAAATCTTATAATGACCAGGCTTATCATAATACGCTATCACATACACCCACAATTACTTTGTGGTTCAAAAATTTGTCGCAAATTCATTGTCTCCTTTCTTATTTTCACATTAATTGCGTCCCTTTTTTTTAACTATCATATGTAGTGTTTTCTATTAACTTCTTCTTCTTCTTTATTCTTCCACTCTTCCCCCAAACCATCCTCCCCTAGAATCTTCACCACATTCTCTTGCCAGCTTCCTTTATCTTCCATTCCTCTCCTACATCCTTCCCATACATGCTCCCATGTTTCCTCTTCCCATTCATAGATTCTGCACTTCCTGTTCTCTTTCTTTCCCCAATACATACCTGCCCTTACCTCGTTTCCCAATCTAAATCTTGCTATTCTGGTCCATCTTTTCTCTCCCCATCCCTTTTCTAAATACTTTGGTACTCCTTCCTTTTTTATCATCTTATACCAGTTATTATATTTTGATTCCTCAATCATCCCCCATCTTTCTATTAATTGTCGTTCCCTATCCTTTTCTTCCACTTCTTCATAGTTGACTCCAGTCCCGTCTTCTATACCTCTAGCCTCAAAAAACTCCCTCCTTTCTTCTTCCCATCTCGTTAATTCCATCGCCCTCCCACTCCTTTCTTCTACCTCCATCAAACACTTTCTCGCTAACACCCCTCCCTTTTCCTCCCTCAGCTTCGTCTCAAAATTCCAGGCCCTCTTTCCCGCTCTAGTACTTAATTTATCCCTTTGCGCTTCTTCTCTCACCATATATCCCGGTGTCCTCCAGTCTACACCTAGCGTCCACCTTATATAGCTTTCTTGTAAACTCTCAATCTCTTTCCTTTCTTTTCATCCCCGTATCTCTGCTCCATAACCTAATACCGGCCATACCAGCGTATCAAATAACAAGATTCTCCTTCTCCAATTTTTTTAAAACCTTTTTCCTATTCCCCATATCTGTTTTATTATCCCTGCTGCTTTTTTTATCCTTTCTCTTATATGAGCTCTATGATCTCCATTTGCTTGCAAGTTATATCCCAAATACTTAAACTCTTTTACTTCTTCTAATTTTATTCCCTTCCATCTCCCCGTCCATTCTTTCTTTCTTCTCCCTCCTTTTCTAAACCTCATTATCTTTGTCTTTTCTACATTTAAATTCAACTTTTTTCCATCTAAGTATTTCTCTAATCCTGTAATTAAGCCCGCCATCCCTTCTTCATCCTCTACCATCAACACTATATCGTCTGCGTATGCCAGTGTATATATCTTTTCGTTCCCTATCCTAACTCCTCCCCACCCTTTTCTCTTCATTTCTTCTTCCAAGTCTGATATTAATATATTAAATAAAAGTGGGCTCAGAGGACATCCTTGCCTTACTCCTCTCACCAACCAGGAACTATCTCCTACTTGCTCTCCTACCTTTACCTTGCTTTTTGTGCCTCTAAAAATTTCCGATACTCTCTTTATTAATCCCTCTCGTATCCCCTTTTTCACCATAACTTTTTCTATCTCGCCTCGGTCTAATGAGTCAAACGCCGCCTTTAAGTCAACGAATATTGCTACCATTGCCCCTTTCTCCCGTTTAATTCTCTTATTTACTAAATAGTTCAGAACATATATATTGTCCATCACCCCCATCCCTTTTCTAAACCCTGTCTGATTCGGTGGCTCCATCTTTTTCTCCACAACTTCTTTTTTTAACCTCTCCGATAAAACAGTCACATATACTTTATACAGTGTTGGCATTAGTGTCACTCCCCTATAATCTTTAACCTCCTTCCCTTTGCCTTTCTTCACTCCTTCTTTCCATAACTCTGGCCTCCCCTCTCCTCTCCATACTCTATTGCACATTATCCATGCCCATTCCTTTAATTCTGTCCCCCCATATTTCCATACTTCATTTGGAATCTCATCTATACCAGGTGCCTTTCCATCTTTCATCATCCCTAATACCTTGTCTATTTCTTCCCTTGTAATGTCCTTCTCCTCATCTGTTTCCCTACCATCTTTTCCTCCTTTCCTAACTTTCCTCTCTACCCCTCCTAGTAATTCCATATAATATTTTTTCCATTCTAACATCTCAATATCCTGGTTTACTCTTTTCCTTCTTCTTCTCTCTCTATTTACCACCTTCCAAACCTCTTCTTCCGTCCTAGCCTTCTCCGCTTCTTCTTCAAACCTTTTATTTTCCTGTTCTTTTTTTGATCACACAACTCAGTATACTCCTTCTTTTTTCTCCTATATTCTTCTCCACTACTTGTCCCTTTTCTCCAATTTCTTAATCCCCTTTTCACTTCCTTCTTCTTCTGTTTACAATTCTCATCCCATCCACTTCTATCCCCTCCTTCACTAACTTCTTTTTTGCTTGTCCACGCTAATACTCCTTTTATTTCTCCTATAATTATTTCCATTTCCTCGTTTACATTTCCTGCCCCCATTTTGATATTCCTGACTTTTTCTTTAAACTGTTCTTTACCTTCCATTGACCAATCCCCTCTTCCTGCTCTTTTTACTTTTGCTTCCTTTTTAGCCTTATTGATATTACTCATTTCATATCATATGTAGTTTTTTCTATTAACTTACATATACATTTTTTAATAAAGTTTTATAAAAACTTTAAATTGCAAATTTTAAATTTATTAATTATTTGATTAAACTTTTTAATTTTTATAAAAATTCAATATTTTTTTATATCATTCATAAATTACGTTACCAATTTTAGCCCGAAAAGTAACGTAGTCCAAAATTCTATCAAAAGATAGGAAAGGGGGTGATTTCTTACGAAAATAAGGTAATAATGAAGGAATAAATTCTTTCGAATAAAATAATGTAAGTTCCATATTTAATGCTATGTGAAACACTTTATATTCCTAAGATTTCAAGTCGAAATATATATTGAATTTTCAACAAACAAGATTATGTTTCTAACCAAAAAGACGAATTTTCAACAAAATATATGAATTTTCTACCAAAAATTTGAATTTTTAACTTATAAAGGACAACTTTCTAACCAAAAATGGAATAGTAAAATTTTCAGATAAAAAAATATTAATTTTATTGACAAAAAAAAGACAACGAATTTTTTGATAGAAGATCAATTTTAAAGGAACGAGGCGTATCTTGGAAAAATATGAATTTTTATCAAACTTCAACTTCCAACGCAAAAATATAATTTTAAAAAAAAATGAATTTTCTACAAAAAAATTGAGTTTTCATAAAAATAGTTCGAATTTCTACCAAATTATTGAATCCTTAACCAAACCAAATTCATTTAAAACCAAATAGTTGCATTTTCAACTAAAGAGGATGAATTTTCCAAAACAAGAAGATTAATTTCAGACCAAAAAAGACGAATTAAAAAAAATACACGAATCTTCAACTAGAAAAGATGAGTTAGTTAAAAAATAAATTTTCAACAACAAAAAAAGCGATTTTTCAACAAAATAGTTACATTTTCAACCAAAGACAAGGATTTTTCAACTAAAATGATGATTCTTTACAAAAATCAATTTTCAACAAAAGATTTCAACCCAACATATGATTTTTTAACTGGAAATGTATTTTCTAAAAATAGAATAGTTGAATTTTCAGCCAAGGAGGTAAATCTTGAAAAAATATATATTCTTAACAAACTAAATTAAATTTCAACCAAGTAGTTGTATTTTCAAACCAAAATGGTGAACTTAAAACCAAATAGTTTAATTTTCAACGAAAAAGATGAATTTTCCAGCAAGAAGATTAATGTTGTACCAAAAAACACGAATTTTCAACAAAATACATCAATTATCAACAAAATTGTTGGATTTCAAAGCCGAAAGAATAAATGATCAACAAAACGGTTGAATTTTCAAATATACCAAAAAGGTAAATTTTCTACTAAAAAGTTAAATTTTCATAAAAATAGTTAAATTTTGTACCAAATTGTTAAATCCTTAACTAAGCCAGATTAATTTGGAACCAAACAGTTTTAACAAAATACATGAATCTTCAAATAGAAGGGATAAATTGTCAATAAAAATATCAATTTTCAACGAAAAATTAAACAGTTACATTGCTCGTTAAAAAATAAATTCTCAACCAAAAAAAAAAACGAATTTTCAACAAAAGACATAAATTTTCAACTAAAGTTGTGAATCTTTAGAAGAAATTAATTCTCAACAAAAGATTTCACCCAAAAGATGACTTTCCTACCATGAAGGATGAATTTTTAATCAAGAGGACGCATTTTCAACAAAATATTTAAATTTCCGACAAAAAAAGATGACTCAACTAAATAGTTGAATTTTAAATCTACAAAAATGAATTTTCAATAAGAATGTAATTTTTAATTAAGAGAGATGTATTTTCAACAAAATAGTTGCATTTTCGACTAAAAAACATAAGTTTTCAACAAAAAATGGAATAGTCACATTTTCAGTTAAAAAAATCAATTTGAAAAAAAAATTACAAGGTAAATAGAAACAAAAAGACGAGTTTGAACAAAATAGTTGAATGCACAGCCAGAAGATTAATTTTCTACTCAAAAAAACGAATTTTCAACAAAAAGTTAATTTTCTACCAAGTAGTTAATTTTTCAAATAATAAGTTTCATTGTTAACCAAATAGTTGAATTTTCTATTAAAATAATTAAATTTTCAACCAAATAGTTGAATATTCAAATTAAAAAGGTAAGTTTTTAATCAAAAATGAAACAGCTAAATATTCAGTTAAAAAATTAATTTTCACAAAAAAAACGAATTTTCAACTAATTGAATTCAACCAAAAAGACAAATTTTTGACAAAATAGTTTAATCTACAGCCAAAAAGATGAGTTTACAGCAAAATAGATGAATTTTCCACAAAACAGTTCAATTATCCACCCGACACCAAATAGTCAAATTTCCTACCAAAATCGTTAAATTTCTAACCAAATAATTAAACTTTCAACTAAAAAATATAAGTTTTCAACCAAAAATAGAATAGTTACATTTTTAGTTTTAAAAAAACAACAATTTTTACCATAAAAAAACAAAACAATTTTTACCAAAAAAAAAAAATATATTTTTCCACCAGTTAAAATGAACCAAAAAAGACGAATTTCTAACAAAATAATTGCACCCACAGCCGAAAAAATGAATTTTCAAAAAAGAAGAATAATTTTCTATACAAAAAGACAAATTTTCAATAAAATAGATTAATTTTCCACAAAACATTCATATTTTTCACCCTATGCAATATGAGTGTTCAACAAAAAAGGTTAATATTCTACTAACCAATTATTAATTTTTCAAATAAATAGTTTAGTTTTTAACCAAATAGTGAAATGTTCTACCAAAATAGTTTAATTTTCAACAAAAAAAAAATCAATTTTCAACCATACAGTTGCATTTTCCTTCATATAAAAACAGCTAACTCCCATTGCTAGTGAGCATGGTAGGGGCCATTTTTTTTTACTCACAGGGTAACGTCTTGATTTAAAATTTAAGTCTATAAAAGTAAAAAAGTAAATTCTTAAGTTTATCGAACACCGATAATTATTTCGGTATATGTGTTTTTACTATTACTTTCAATAACAGCTCTAACTATATCCAGATCTATTTATCAATATCCTTGATATTTAATACGTAAGATATACAATAATTAAGTAAAATAAAATTCTTTACTGAATTATCATTCCGCTTAAAACGTAAAAAGTATGTCATTGATTTTTATAAATTTATTAAATTTAGCTAAATTATGATTAACTTTTTTAATATACGACGTAAAATGTATTTCAGTAATTTTTCTACATTTATCGTCCAGTCACCGCAGTCCCACCGCAGTGCTATATTATAAAGTACAATATTATGTTGTTTTTTTTAGCGTAATCAACTCTTAACATATGTGAAATGTATTTCATGAATTTTTCTAAATTTATTTTTTGTGTACGTTCTGACTTTCTTTATATACGTAAAATGTATTTCATTAATTTTTCTACATTGATGCGATGTATTATGATGCGCTGATTTACAATTAACATGGAAATGCAAGTACCCGTAAACGTCATTTTTTTCTAAATTAAAAATTTTCACATTATAACATTACACAACCAAATTATTTAAATGTTTAAATAATGTTGTATAATAAACTTTTATTCATGTTTAAAATACCTATATTCCATTTATATATATAATATTAAATATTTGTGATATTTTTTAAAATGAATGTCTGAATTAAATTTTCGTAAGTATAGTACATGAGTTGAAATTTCTATATTATTATTAATGAATGAAAATTCCAAAAAGTAAAGTTCGAATTTAAAAAAATATATAAAGTAAAAATTATTTGAATGTTTCAATGAAAATAATTGTTTTATGCTTTTTATGCTTTAAACTGGTTCAATAATTCAAAATCCTTTAGCCCGCGTAAAACTCACAGCATATAGGGGTTTGAAATTAAAATTGATGTTTTTTCAATAAACGTCAAAATTAAAATATTTGTGTGAAAAAAAAAACTTCGTGAAAATTTTTTTTTGGCTGAGAGATTCTGCGAATTGAAGTTTAAGAACCTGCCTGATTTGAAATCGAATTGTCCGATGACAAATATGATTATGAATTGAAATTTCCTTCAACTGGTTTTGATTTACACCAAAAGCAATGAAATCTTCGTAAGAGATTTTGAAATAAGTTCATCGGCAGAAGCAAATGACGTAAGAGTGATTCATGCAAAACATCATTTGTGTTGTACTCATTTTTTTATACCTTGGGTTTTACTCCACCTGTGAGTATATGAGCTACCTTGACAATTATTATAAGTATGCATAAAGAGCTGCACGTCCAGCCCAGGTAAGCTATTTTAATATATTATGCGACGAGATAACTTGATTGCACGCGTCTTTGATCTCACTTCCACTGCTTTTCTCACGTACTATCGCACTGCGTTCGACTCTTAATCCATTATTCATGCGAACGTTATTACTCTCATTACGTGATCTTACAATTAGTTTGTTGAATGATACACAACGATGTAATTCTCACGTTCTATTAGTTTCCTAGAAGTCAATGAGTTCTTTTTTGTGAACACGATGACTTGAAAACGGTTACAGATAAATTGATGAAATTTGGAGGGCTTATTTTCACCAATAATATCTTGAAACTGACTGAAGGATTTCTGAAAATATTTATTGAATTTTTTTTATCACTCAATGATATTTTAAAAATCGGTATTTTTATGGTAAAACTTTTTTCATTAACATAATTCTAAGTTTATGCAAGAATGTAAAAGATTCCTTGGCTCGAGACAAATCAATTGACCTATAATATTAATACATGTTATCAAAGAGTGCGGAAGTTATGGTCATTTATGTGACTCCGGTGCATTAACGCGTTTTTATACGACAGTGTCGTCACATAAAATATTATCGATTTTTATAGTAAACATTTTTTCATTCTCATGATTTAAAGTTGATGCGAGAATAGAAAAGATGTGTTAATCCGAGACGAATAGATTGACCTATAACATTGATACATTTTATTGAAGAGTAAGGAAGCTCGAAAAATTATCATTTCGAATACAAAATTTTATTTATCTGATTTGTCTTTGTATTTAAAAAATTTTTTGTATTATTTTGTAATTTTATATTTTTTGTACATTTCTATTTTTAAATTGATCAAAATGAAAATCACTAATGCTTCCTCTATGAGGAAGCAAAAACATTTGCTAGCGGGAAGAAAAGTGCTCGTGAAATGAGCACCATATAATCATAACTACAAAGTGGAAACACTCGAGATCGAATTCACAGCTAGTTTTTCGTGTACTGTTTTTGAATAGGATAACTTCGTGCTGTTATTTTCAATGTAAAACAAATGAATCTGGGTTTCCATCAGTAGTCTGAGACTATACGATACGTTCTCGTGATCGTGTCGAGATCGCGTCGGTTTTTTCTCGGGTCGGGATCGGGTTTTCGATACCCGTGATCGGTTTTCTCTCGGCTCGACTTTTTCTCGGAATGCGATATATCGACTCGGGATCGAGTCGGGTTTTCGATCCTCCTTCGCCAGATGTGGGTCTGTGACGTAGCGGTCCGCAGAGGGTTGAAATGAAAAACGAGGTTCAAATATTAAAAGGACATTTAGAACGCAATAATCCACCGATTTAAGATCATTTTTTTGTTGTACAATTCAGGACTAAATTTCATAGAAAGCGTTGTGAGTGTATATTTTATTTTTTTGTTTATTTAATATTTATGTTAATGCAAACAGCAAAAAGTGTTGTTTTTTTGCATTTCATGTTTTATCTCGCAGACACAATTTTTCTTATACTTCAAGTCACTTGGGTTCAATGCACAGCGGTATAAGAAAGAAGGAAAAAATTGTTACCTTATAAAGCTAATTGTTAAAAGCAAATGTTATTAAAAAATAATCGACATGAAGAACTTTTTGTTTTCAAAGTATATTCTTGCTTAAAAATTGCTTGCTTTTATTGTTTGGATGATACGTGGCCATCAAAATTCCAGAATGAATGTTATTGACCAATTCTATAAACAAATTCTATAAACAAATGTACATCGCCGACATTAATAGGCAGAAACCAATGCTTTTTTTGTCCTCTTGTTGTAGTGATATTACTAATTATGTTTTCTGGAAGAAATTTACCATCCGTTGATATTTGTTTATTTGATGAACAAAATATATAACAAATGCACATTTAAGGCGTTTTTAAGCGAAACGAAATCAATTTTTCTTCGAATCTTGTTGCAATTATAGTGCCAATGATGTTTTATAAAAAAATGTTGCCATGCATTGATATTTGTTCATTTTATGAACAAATTATATAAACAAATGCACATCGTAGACGTTTTCAAGCGCCAAATTGTTTTTCTAAGAATTTTTTTTCCAAACATTATTTTTTTCATACAATTTGTTTGCAAACAAATTTTTTTTCGAAACATTTTTATTCAAAAAATTTTTTTAACACATTTTTTTCAACATTTTTTTTCAACGAATTTTTTTTCAACAAACTTTTTTCACAAATTTTTTCACAACAAATTATTTTTTTCAACAATTTTTTTTCCCCAAACCTTATTTTTCTATCAAAATGTTTTTGAACCAAAATTTTTATTCCAAAAATTTTGTTCACAAAGTTGGAAAATATTTTGTATGTGTTGAAAATTCATCTTCTTGGTGGAAAATCGAGAGAAAATAATAATCATCAAATAATTATTTCTCCCGAAAATAGTTGTTATAAGTATTATGAATATTGATACATTCATTTAAAAAGCTTGAAAATTCATCGTTTTGGTTGACACCGAACTAATTATATATTTTTGGGAAAATAAATTGATTTGTAAAAAATTGAACTATTTCGTCGAAAAATCGTTGGTTTTAGGTGGAAAATTTCATAACTGTAAATCTAAGTAGTCAACTTGGAGATTCATCATTTTAGCTAAAAAACAATCTCTTCATTTGAAAATCCAACTAAAAATTGCTTCTTTCGTTGCAAATTTAACTGCATTATTGAAAACACGGTTTTATTGTTTGGGCATTAATTTTTTCCATAGAAAATTTATCCATTCGAATTATGGATGACGCTTTATCTTATTCAGTTGAAAATTGAACTACATCATTGATTGAAAATTTATTTTTCTGTTTGAAAATTGAAGCTATTCTCGCGATGATTAGTATTTTTGGTTAAATATTAATTTTTCTAACAGAAAACAGAACTTTTTGATTGTTGAGTAAAAATTCGTTAAGAATTTCACTACAGTGTTGAAAATTCATGTGTTTGTTCAAAATTTGTCTTTTTGGTATAAAATTAAGTGTCTTAATTGACAATTCAACATCTTGGTTGACAGTTGAGGCGTATTGTTGTAAATTCATTTTATTGTTTACAAATGCACATTCATCAATTTATTTGAAAAGTAATTTCTGTACTTGAAAATTCAAGTATTTTTTTAAAGTTCGTTTTTTTGAAGTGAAATTTTTTTTTTTTATTGAAAATGTGACTCTCTCGTTTTTGGTAGAAAATTTATCTTTTCAATTTGAAAATTCACCTCTTTGTCTAAAAATTCATGTACTTTGTGAAAAATTAGTCTATGTAACTATTTTGTTGAAAACTCTTTTTTTAGGTTATCAAATAATTTTCTGAAGTAAAAATTCAAGCATTCCAGCTTTTAATGAAACTTCAACTATTTACGTTTTCATTAAGAATTTATCGTACATATTTGGTTTGAAAATTGAACTGTTCGAATGAAAGTTTAACTGAATTGTTAAAAATGCATATCATTTATGGAAAATTTTACTATGTTGTTAAGAAACCTTGTATGAATAGAACATTTCAAAAATTTCTGCTCAAGAAATATGCATTCACGTCATCATTTGTGATCCTCCAAATTGAAAAATAAATTAATAAATTTTTTAATCATATCATTTGAAGAAATCTTAAGTGAAACACATTACAAATTGAACAATTAAAAAAATTTGTAACCAGAGACTTGTTTCATTGGACGTCAAATAATTTATATTTTAAACCTTTTTTAAATAATATTTCTTCTATTATTATTTATACATTAAAGTACAAAACTCTTTTTCACGAATTAACAATTTAAGAAGAAAAAATTACAATTTTAGAGTTGAAAATTTAAATGTAGGATGCAGCACTCTGAAATCTTCAGTTCATGATTCAATCGAATGCATTCTATTTAAAACAATGCAGCTGGAAATTGTTCACTTTTCAAAATCTGCTTTATATTTGCTCCTTTTCAATAAACAGTCGAATATTGCCAAATATTAAAAAAAGGTTATTTTTTATTTAAAAATAATTTAAAATTAAATGAAGGTTGAAATAAGTTCTATAGTTGCATTTAGATGTTTCAAATTATTTACTACTAAGCCAAAGTACAACTCTTCCACTATGGAGAAAATAATTTTCAGCATTTTCACTCCAGCCATAACCGATTTAAGCAGACAGTGGAGGAGTTAGGGGGGACTGAGTGACGTCAAGCCATTGTCAAATTTCCCTCTCCGCTCAGTTCAACTGAGAAGTGCACATCTGTCGAAGGAGTATCGACCCGACCCGATCCCGAGTCGATATATCGACTTCCCGAGCCAAAGTCAAGTCGAGCCAAAACCGGCTCGATCTACACCCGATACTGGAGACTAGGATCGAGTCGGAATCGCGTCGAGATCGGGAAATATCGCTCGACGGCGATATGAGACTACTAGTCTCATTTTATTACCACTCGAGACTGTTTTTTCTGAATCTTATTGTAATACCTGATACTAGCCCTACAATTATACTTTGTTTTTACAGTGTGGGTGGAGGATTTTGTTAAAAATGAAATCTACTTTTTTGTGAACCATTTTATCCACCAAAATCAAAACACAAAAAAAGTTCAAAAATCAAAATTAAAATCAAAGTCAGTCTTTTGTTTTCTCACAGAGCCGAAACTACACAGTGGGCTGGGAGACTACCAAAAGTGGCCAAAACCCAACTTCAAAGTTATTAACGAGAGACTTATTTTTCATAATATAGATGAGTTGAAGACAGAACTTCCTCCTTCCTTTTCCAGCTCGAAACATTACCATTTCAAATAAAAATTTTTTTCAACAACTTTTTTCATTAGCATAATTCAAAGTTGATGCAAGAATATAAAAGATTCCTTGGTTCGAGACGAATTGATTGATCTAATATTAATACATTTTATTAAATATTAGGGAAGCTATGGTAATTTATACATTTTAGAAATACGGTTTTTTACAGTAAAACTTTTTTCTTCAACATAATTCAAAGTTGATGCAAGAATATAAAAGATTCCTTGATTCGAGGCAAATCGATTGATCTATGATATTAATACACTTTATTGAAGACTAAGGAAGTTATGGTCATTTATAATATCTTAATCGTCTGGTTGAAACAGAAAAACTTTTTTCATCGACATCATTCAAAGTTGACGCATGAATAGAAAAGACTTTTTGATCATAAATTTTCAAATAGAATAATTCTGACAATTTTTGAAAAGAAATCATAAAGCTGGGAAAGGGATAGGGTGCGACAGAACTTTTCCCTTCCCTTTTCCAGCTCGAAAAATTATAATTTCGAATACAAAATTTGATTTGTCGGATTTTTCTTTGTATATAAAAAATTGTTTGTATTATTTTGTAATTATGTATTTTTTGTACATTTCTATCATGTTCTTCATACTTGTATTCAGTTTGCGCAACATTCTTAGCAAGTCTTCGATTGACTCTGCGATAACAACCTTATCATCTGCGAACCCTAACCCACGCACCCTCACTGTCGGGAGATCCACACCTTCTTCCTGGAAGAGGGACATTCTCAGACACTAGTCCATGTGAATAATTAATTTAGAAAACATTTTTAAAAATACCGTTTTTAGCATGAATTTTACATAAAACTGCTACTTTGCATTTTTTGTAGTATGTTCAGGGCACAATACATGAGGATTGAAACTTCCTTAAGTTGAAAACAAGTACTTATTTTTTCGAAAACCGAGCTGTGTAATGGAAAATTAACTTGATTTTCGGACCACATTTTCCAGTTTCCTATCCTAATATTTTAAAAGTATTAAAGTAAGGGGAACTGAGAAGAAAATCCAACTATTTTTGGTTTAATGTTCATTATTCTCTGTTGAAAAGTCTACTGTAAAATTTTTGGTTAAGAATTCATGTTTTTTTGGTTAAAAGTTTTATTATCTGATTCAAAATTCAATTATTTTGCTGGGAATTCAACAAGTTGGTTGAAAAGTCACCTTTTTCGTTCAAAATTCAATTGTTTGCTTGAAAAATCGTCCTTTTGGCTTAAAAATTCAATAATTTGATTACCATTTTTGTTTGTTTTTTTACTCTAAATTTTTTTCGTCAAACGGAAATTCGTCTTTTTGGCCTACAAATTCAAGAATTTGATTACCATTCTTGGTAATCAAATTGTTGAATTTTTAAACCAGAAACCAAACAATAAAACTTTTAACAAAACAAAAATGAATACTTAGCAAAAATTTTATAGTAGACTTTTCAACAGAGAACAATAAACTTTCAACCAAAAATAGTTGGATTTTCTTATCAGTTCGCATAACTTAATACATTCAAAATATTAGGACAGAAAACTGGAAATCGTGGATCAAAAGTCAAGTTAATTTTTCATTACACAGCTCGGTTTTCGAAAACACGGAAAAAAAGAAGTACTTGTTATTAAGCTTCAAGGAATAATTTGCACCTAATAACTTTTAATTTCACCCCCCCCCCCACCTTATCTTTATGTATTGTGCCATGAACATGTTGCAAAAAATGCAAAGTAGCAGTCATCTTAAATTCTTAGGCATTTCATTAAATTTCTTTAAATTATCTTCAATTTTTCTAAGCTCATTTCAAACTTACTCGATTAAATGCATTTTTTCATATTTTCGAATTGTTTTAAATTCACTCGATTGTTCTTTAAATTCAGTTTGATTTTGTATTAGTTTCATTGAATTCTTCTCATTACCCTTAAGTTCCTCTGAATTCACTCAAATTTTATTGAAATCGATGGAATTTTTTCAAGTTTCAACATTTTTGCCAATCCATTTGAATTTAATATGAATTTTTTTATAGCCATTAGTCACTTGTTTGGTTCAAAATTAGTAGGATTTCAATTTGAATTGAAGAGATTTAAAGTTTTTTTTTAATTCACACTGAATTCTTTTTAATTCTTTGGAATTCTCTTGAATTTTTTCATTTACTTGAATTCTTCTAAATTCACTTAATTCTATTTAATCCAATGAATTTCTTGAATTTTTGAAAGTTTTTATTTAATTGATCCTAAAGTCTTTTAACCTCACCTTGAATTCTCAGGCACTTCATCAAATTCTCAGGCACTTCATCAAATTCTTTTTAATTTCCTTTAACTTTCCTAAGCTCATTTCAAATTTACTGAATTCAATTAAGTTTTTTCATATTTTTAAATTGTTTCCAATTCATTTGAAGTCTTTTGAATTTAACTTGAATTGTTTTGAATTCTTATAAATTTATCCCGAATTTGTTAACCTTTGAGAGCGAAAAAACTATCCTATAAGCGTGATAAAAAGTACCATTTGGTCCCTATATTTTATCTCATAGGGATTGTGAAGCCTGTTTGTATTTTTCCTAATTTAAAAAATCTATATAGTTTTTCCAGAATTTGCATGCAGAATAGGAAATAATCAATATTATTTTTCTTTGAAACAAATTTTATTATCTATATTTGTACATCGAGTCTTAATTGTAATTTAAATACTTAAAACATGATACTAGCTTTGATACACAGAATAAATAAAGTATATTTACGACAGTTAACATCTAAACGCATTTTTGCATTTATAAATTGTCAGACTCTTAACAGTAAATTTAAATTGCTCTCTTCATTTTCCTTTGAAAGAATATAAAAGGAAAATTTAATTTTTTTGTAAAAACTGAAAAATGATAGTTTTCTAAATTGAATAAAATTCTTTAATTATTAATATTACAAATAAAACTATCAATTTTACATTGTATTTATTTCTTTAACCCTATAGTGACTATCACGGCAGAAATCAAATAAAATTAAATTTAAATGCGAAATTTCTGAAAGAAAATGAGCTTCTAATAGAAAAAAGACCTTGTTGTTAGAGTGTCAACCCTCTTTTGAAAGGAAATATGTAATTGTAAAATGAAGGTACGGTAACATACAATAAATCATACATCAAAAAAATCTTTATAGAACACTGCAGATTTATTACTTCCTGAATAGGTGGAGCCTCGCAATCAAAAAGCTATTAAAAGTCTAAACTTTCTTTGGATAGTCGTTATAGTATTTTCTCACTTGTATTTATCACTGCCTTTTTTTTATTACAACTATATGCATGAGTGTAGGTTTGATGGCATCTAATTATTTGATATAAGGAAAAGTCACTTCCCGAAATTTGGGATGAGTAGTCAAATATTTTTTACAAGATTGGGTAGCCATTCCAAAATTTCGACACAAGTCCATTCCCTTTTCCAGCTTTACCAATTTTCTGGATCTAGATGCAGTCCAATTTTGATTTATTATTTATATTCTTTTTGCATTAATTTTATTTATATCAGGCCTGAGATTGCATGGAGGCCATGGAAGCATTAAATTTTTTTGTAGAATTTTTTAGTTTAACCGTTTTTTCCAAATTCAAAAAGTATTCAACGGGTTCGTAAACCACTATTATGGACGTTACACCCATAAGAAAAAATATTACGGGAAATTGAGCAGAGGCCTATGATGATTTTTCTAGAACGATTTTCTTATAATTTTTTCGCGATTCTAGAAAAATCGTTATAAGAAACTCTGTATAAAAATTAATTATGTTAAAATATTTAAGGAAGTGATTCAAAAAATAGGGAACCTACAAACAAATGATTGTTTATTTATTTAACGTAGGATTTCAAATTATTTCAAGGGATTTCTACGGATTTCAACAATTTCAAGGGATATGAAGGAACTTACACAAAGTATTTTAAATATTTCTAGTTATTTTAAAAGATTTCAGAAAATTTTAAGAGATTTAAAAACATGTCAAGAAATGTCCAAGAATTTTGTCAAATTTTCCAAGATTTCACGGTATTTCAAAGAATTTTGTAGGATTTCTAAAGATTTCAAGGGATTTCAAAGAGTTTTTTCAGATTTAAGGGATTTCATAGAAACTCTAATTATTTCAAAGAAGTTACAGGATTTTGAATAAATGAAAACGTTTTAAACTATTCTAACAGATTTCAAAGAATTTTAAATTTTAAGAGATTTCAAAAACTTCAAGGGATTTCAAATAATTATGTAGGACTTCCAAAGATTTTAAGTTTGATTTTAAGGGATTTATTCTAGAGAACTATGAAATATAATTAAAGTGGATTGAAATTTCAGGGAATTTTGAGGTATTTTCAGGAATGTCACAAGATTTATAGGTATTTTATAGGATTACGGAATTTTAAAAGATTTAAACATATTTCAAAGAATTTCAATAGATTTTAAAATATTCAAATGATTTTAAAGAATTTTGTAAGATTTCCAAAGATTTGAAGCTCCATTCTGAGGGAATTATAGAGAATTTTGGAAAAGAATTAAAATTTCAGAGAATTTTGAGATATTTCCAAGAATTTTACAAGACTTAAGGGATTTTCAAGGATCTCAAATTACTTTTGAAAAAGTTACGGAATTTCAAAAGATTCAAAGGTTTTAAGCGATTTTAACATATTTCAAAAAATTGCAATAGATTTAACAAAAATTCAAGGGATTTTAAAGAATTTTTTAGGATTTCCAAAGATTTTGAACTTGATTTTGAGGGTTTCTAGAGGACTATGGAATATAATTTATATGACTGAAATTTCAGGGAATTTTGAGGTATTTCGAGGAATTTAACAAGATTTAAGGGATTTTATAGGACATCAAATTACTTTGAAAGAAGTTACAGGATCTTAAAAGATTTTTAGCTATTTTAAAATATTCCAAACAATTTAAATAGATTTCCGAAATTTTCAAGGGATTTTGAAGAATTTTTTAGGATTTCCAACGATTTTAAGCTCGATTTTGAGGGATTTCTAGAAAACTTTGGAAAATAATTAAAATGAATAAAAATTTCAATTGTTTACTTATTTTATTGGAATTGTACGATTTCCAACTATTTCAATGGATTTGAAGGGATTTCAACAAAAGTCAATGAGAAATTTAAGTAGTAAAATAAACTTGATTTCGAAATATTTCTACGAATTTCATTAATACTAAGGGATATGAAGAAACTTACCAATTTTCGTGAAATTTCTAAAGATTTTAAGCGATATAAAGAATCTCACTAGATTTATGGGTACTTTATAGGACCTACAATTTTTTTAAATAATTCACGGAATTTTAAAAAGCTTTTAAGTTATTCAAACAGATCCCAAAAAATTTCACGAGATTTCGAAAATTTCAAGTGACCTCAAAGAATCTTTTTGGATTTCCAAAGATTTTAAGCTCGATTGTAAGGGATTTCTAAAGGACATTGGAAAATAAATTAAATGTAATGGAATTTTAATTAATTTCTGGCCATTCCAAAGATTTCAATAGATTTGAAGGTATTTCAGAAAATTCCAGATGATTCAAAAGATTATATTGAATCTCCAAAGATTTATGTAAACAAATTTGTACGACTTCCAAATTATATAACCTGGAGAACTTTAGGAAATAAAATAAACTGTATTTCAAGAGATTTCTACAAATTGTAACGATCTTAAGTTATATTTTGAAAGATTCCAAACAATTTCAAAAGATTTCAAAAATTTCAAGATATACTATTAAATTTCTAAAATTCTTCAAATTCTCTAAATATCCTGAATTCCTGAAATTATATAGATATTCTAAATTCTTTTAATTCTATAAATTCCATAAATATCTCGAATATTTTGAATTCAACGAAATTTCTTGAATTCTCTAAATTCTCTGGAATCCCTGAAATTCTCTGAATTCCATGAATTGTCTGAAATGCTTGATTTCTTTGAATTTCATGAATTACCTAATTGCTTGGAAATCCCCGCAATTGTCTGAATTTCTTAAAGATCCTGAAATTCTTCATTTCTCTGAATTACCTGAATTCTTTGAATATTCTGTAATTCTCTTAATTCCTTGAATTCTCTGGAATCCCTGCAATTCTCTAAATTCCCTGAAATCTTCGAATATCCTGAATTCCTTGAACATTCTTAATTTCTCATATTCCTTGAGTATTATAAGTTCCTCAATTTCCTCAAATATTCTAAAATCCTCAAATTTCTTGAATTCTCTGAATCCCCTGAAATCCTGAAATTCTTTGAATTTTCTCAATTCCCTGAATTCAGAATATTCATGGAATTGAGGAAATTTCTAAAATTCTTTAAATGTCCTGGATCATTAAATATTCTGAATTCTTTCAAATCCCTAAATTCCTTCTATTCAACTGAATTCCTCTGAATTCTTTAAATATTCTGAATTCTCTGAAATCCCCAAATTGTGTCAATTCTTCTCAATTCTTCTAAATTCTAAGCATGATTCTGAAGACCTTTAAATACAGGAAATTCCACGAATTCGAGGAATTCAGATGATTCAGGGAATTCCACGAATTCGGGGAATTCCAAGTTTTCAAAATAATGCAAGGAATTTAGGGAACTTAGACGAATTCAAAGAATTCAGACAATTCAGATATATCGGTGGATTCGAAAGAATTAAAAATATTTCAAGGCAGTTGAAAGAATTCAAAAAATTTTGAAGGAGCTTAAAAGCATTCCAAGCAATTCAAAAAAGATAAAAAGAAAACATAGAATTTAAAGAACTCAAAAGAATTGAAAGGAATGAAACATTCCAAATTACTAATTTAATACTGATACATATTTGAAATTTGTCTGTTTCACTATATAATAACTTTATTCATTTAAAAATAACAACTTTATATTCAAATCCTCCCCAATTAAGAAATTCCAATAAAGCATCACAAACTGCATATTTTTGAGGTAGCTTTTCAATTTTCAAGCATTTTTCCACATCAATCTGTGAAAAGATAAATCATTTTTGCATTAAAAACAAAACCATGCCTCTCAAATTATTATTT
This sequence comes from Andricus curvator, assembly GCA_932195095.1. NCBI lineage: Eukaryota > Metazoa > Arthropoda > Insecta > Hymenoptera > Cynipidae > Andricus > Andricus curvator. Next base: position 298,609 of record CAKNYM010052306.1, read on the forward strand.
TTTTGATAGTTAAACTGTAAAATTAAAAATTGGAATCACACTAATATTGTTTTATATGTGTATATTTTTAATTGGCAATGAAACATTTCCCACGCCATGCTGTGCGCGTATTATATGCTAGTTATTAATAATAAAATAGTAATAATAATTAATAATAATACATTATATGTCGTTGAGAAAATAAAGCGGTTTTTATATATCTGGTATTTTTAAACGGCCCCCCCCCCCCCCTCAATAACTCAGGGCCTATCCACTTTTTTGACAATCTCAGGCCTGATTCACATTGAGAGAGCAGATTAGCACATGTGAGATCCGAGCAGAGCTCGTCAGCTGACTTCACAATTGCGCTAATCCCACTATATCAGTGGCTAATCCGCTCTCTATTAATGTTATTCTTCGTAAATTATGCTATAAATAAACTTATTTTAAACTAAAATCTCATCGTATTTACACATTTAGCGCCTACATTCACAATGATGAATTAATTATTACCTTGAATTTCAATTACTAGTAGCGATCGAGATCGAGGAGTGAACGGAGACTGATCCTAGATCGTCTCGGATACTTTCAGCATCCTCTTCAAGACCGTAAGGGTCAAATGGTTCAGTTTGAACTGCCACGTCCTCGTAGTCCAGTTCTAGGGTATCTTGTTCATAAATAACGTCGTGACTTCGCGGTCGAGCAACTGAAGGTATCCAGGGTTGAGGCACTCCTTTTCCAAGGGCCAAGAATACAGCTGCTGTGGTTAATAAAACGACGGACGCTACTCCAAATACCAACCGCCAAGATCCTGCAATCTAGAAAAAAATAATTTAGGTAGTCGGTACAGTGATTGGCCACTTAGGAATTTTTACAGTTTAAGAACAAAATTCTAAAATGAACAGATGGATAATAAATTTTATAAAGATTACATTTTTTTAAATTAAGTTAAAAAAGAATTCCATTTTATCATGAACAATTTTTGCAAAATAAGCAGGGAAAAATTTCATAATCAAAAAATAAAATTCCAAAGCAACCTCACTTTTCAGGTCATTAGAGACAAAAATAACATAATGAAAAAAGAGGGAGAAAAAGGGAAAAAGCCAACCAAAAACCAACCTCTCACTATTTCCTTTCTCCGTACTTTTTATATTATGAGGAGAACCAACATGTTTCGAGGTCAATTTAGACCTCCTCATCAGGGATTAATTATAGGGAATAACTAAAGGCATGACAAAATTAATATAACCTGTAAAGAAAATATTAATTGAAAATTAATTAAGTTTAATATAATCAAAATTATTTATTGAGAAATTGATTGTTTAATAGAAAAGAAAATTATTCTATCATCAAGTCAAAGAAAATTACTTTAACCAATTGATTACTCTATCCCATACTTTGTTATATCTTGAGAGGTCCCTTTTTAAATTGATAGCCTTGGTAACTCCTCTCTTTATTAATAACATCTCCATGAATTCTCTCTTTTTCTGATTTCTTTCATGATAAAGAATTCAAAATATAACAAAGTATGAGATAGAGTAATTAATTGGTTAAAGTAATTTTCTTTGACTTGATAATAGAATAATTTTCTTTTCTATTAAACAATCAATTTCTCAATAAATAATTTTGATTATATTAAATTTAATTAATATTTTTAATTAATATTTTCTTTACAGGTTATATTAATTTTTTCATACCTTTAGTTATTCCCTATAAATAATCCCTGATGAGGAGGTCTAAATTGACCTCGAAACATTTTGGTTCTCCTCGTAGTATAAACTAAAAAAAAAAGGAAGCATTAGTTATTTTTTTCAATAATAGATAAACCAAAGTCTTCATTTTGCTCAATTTAAAAATAGAAATTCACAAAAAATACAAAATTACAAAATAATACAAAAACTTTTTAAATCCAAAGACAAATTAGACAAATCAAATTTTGTATTCAAAATGATAATTTTTCGAGCTCGAAAAGGGAAGGGAAAAGTGCTGTTACATCCCATCCCTTTCCCAGCTTTATGATTTTTTTACAAAAATTGTCAGAATTGTCAAAAAGTATTTTCTATCCGTGCGTCAACTTTGAATTATGTCGATGAAAAAAGTTTTTCTGTTTGAAACAGATGATTTAAATATTAAAAATGAGCATAACTTCCTTGATCTTCAATAAATTGTATTAATATTCTAGATCAATCGATTCTTCTCGAACCAAGGAATCTCTTATATTGGTGCATCAACTTTGAATTATGTTGAAGAAAAAAGTTTTACTATAAAAAACCGTATTTTCAAATATTATGCATT
>CAKNYM010052306.1:321030-335890 GCA_932195095.1 Andricus curvator
TGGTTGAAAATTTATCTTTTTCAGTTGAAAATTCATGTATTTTGTTAAAAATTAATCCTTTTTGGTAAAAAAATTAATCGTCTTAGTTGAAAATTAATTTTTTTGTTTGAAAATTAATTTCTTTGGTTAAAAATTAGTTTTTGTTATTGAAAATTAATTTCATAAACTAAAAATTTTAATATTAAATTTTTCGTTGAAAATTTATCTGTTTTAGGTGAAAATTCAACTATTTTGTTGAACATTTTTCTTTTTGGTAGAAAAGTAATATCATCAGTTAGTAATTGACCTTTTTGATACAAAATTTATTTCTTCAGTTGAAAAATTAACTATTTTGTTGAAAATTCGTGCTTTTTTGTTGAAAATTTATTTTTCAAATATCTGAACTATTCTATTTTTGGTTGAAAATTTATCTTTTTCAGTTGAAAATTCATGTATTTTGTTAAAAACTAATCCTTTTTGGTAAAAAATTAATCGTCTTGGTTGAAAATTGATCTTTTTGTTTGAAAATTGATTTCTTTGGATGAAAATTAGTTTTTTTTATTGAAAATTAATTTCATGACTTAAAAATTTAACTATTAAATTTTTTGTTGAAAATTTATCTTTTTTATAAAAATCTAATTTTTTTGGTTCGATATTCAATTCTGTCGGTGCAAATTTATTTTATTTGGTTGAACATGCATTTTTTTAAAGAAAATTTAACTATTCTCTTTTTGGTTGAAAATGTATCTCTTTTAGTTAAAAATTCATGTATTTTTTCAAAAATGAATCTGTTTTGGTAAAAATTAATCTTTTCTGGTAAACAATTAATCTCCTTGGTTGAACATTGACCTTTTCGGTTAAAAATTCATTTTTTTGGTTGAGTATGAGTTTTTTTTGTTCAAAAATTAATTTTATTAACTGAAAACTTAACTATTACATTTTTTTGTCGAAATATTATCTTTTTTGATTAAATTTTAATTTTTTTTTATTTGAAAATTCAAGTGTTTGGTTCAAAATTCAGTTGTTTTGTTGCAAATTTTTTTTTTTTTTTTTGTTAGAAATTAATTTTTACAGATAATTTACCTATTCTATTTCAAGTTAAAAATTTACCTGTTTTAGGTGAAAATTCATCTATTTGGTTGAAAATTAGTCTTTTTTAGTAGAAAAGTAATATCGTTAGTTAAAACTTTATCTTTTTGGTTAAAAATTAATTTCTTTGGTTAAAAATTTATCTATTTTGTTGAAAAATTGTGCTTTTTTGTTGAGAATTGATTATTTTTTAATTTGATCTATTCTATTTTTGGTTAAAAATTTATCTTTCTTAGTTGAAAATTCATGTATATTGTCAAAAATTAGTTTTCTGGTAGAAAATTATTCTTCTTGGTTGAAAATAGATCTTTTTGGCTGAAAATTAATTTCTTTGTTTGAAAATGAATTTTTTAAAATAAAATTTAACTATTCTCTTTTTGGTTGAAAGTGTATCTCTTTTAGTTAAAAATTCATGTATTTTGTCAAAAATTAATCTTTTTTGGTGAAAATTAATCTCTTTTGGTAAAAAATTAATCTTGTTGGTTGAACATTGACCTTTTTGGTTGAAAATTCATTTTTTTTGGTTGAGAATGAGTTTTTTATTCAAAAATTAATTTTAAAAACGAAAAACTTAACTATTAAATTTTTTTGTCGAGAAATTATATTTTTTGATAGAAATTTAATCTTTTTGGTTGAAAATTCAACTGTTTGGTTCGAAATGTAATTGTTATATTGCAAATTTTTGTTTGTTTGTTAAAAATTAATTTTTACAGAAAATTTCACTATTTTATCTCAAGTTAAAAATTTACGTGTTTTGGGTGAAAATTCATCTATTTGGTTGAAAATTAGTCTTTTTTAGTAGAAAAGTAATATCATTAGGTAAAACTATCTTTTTGGTCAAAAATTAATTTCTTTGGTTAAAAATTTAACTATTTTGTTGAAAAATTGTACTTTTTCGTTAAAAATTGATTTTTTTTAAATTTGAACTATTTTATTTTTGATTAAAAATTTATCTTTCTCAGTTGAAAATTCATGTATTTTGTCCAAAAATAATTTTTTGGTAGAAAATTATTCTTCTTGGTTGAAAATTGATCCTCTTGCTTGAAAATTAATTTCTTTGTTTGAAAATGAGTTTTCTTATTGAAAATTAGTTTTATTAACTACAAATTTAAATATTGAAGTTTTTGTTCAAAATTTATCTTTTTTGTAGAAATGTAATCTTCTTGATTGAAAATTCATCTATATTATTGGAAGTTTAATTTGTTCGCCGCAAATTTATTTTATTTGGTTGAAAATGAATTTAAAAAAAAAATCAACTATTTTAAGTTGAAAATGTATCTATTTTAGGTAAAAATGCAACCATTTTGTTGAAAATTCGTCTTTTTGGTAAGAAAGTTATATCATTAGTTAAAACTTCATCTTTCTGGCTAAAAATTTATTTCTTTGGTTGAAAATTCAACTTTATTGTTAAAAAATTTCCTTGTCCCTCGTTGAAAATTAATCGTTTTAACTGAAAACTCAATTTTTGAATTTTTAATTTAAATTTAACTTCTTGAGTTGAAAAATCAACCATTTGGTTAATTCATTCATCCACGGAAAATTAAAAATTCGTCAGGAAAAAGGGAATTTCGAAATTAAGATTTTGTAGCAACCCAGTTAAATTATTAAATATACTTTTTGAATGCAAATGATAAAATAAAATTGCCTAGAAGATAATAATTAAGTAAAAGGTGCAAGTCTGTAGCCAAAATAGGCAAACAGTTCAAATGAGATAAATAGGTATCTGCAAATAGAAGAAGGAATCACATAGAATTATCGATAATTTCTTCTGAATAATTGAATCTATAAAATGGAAATAAATTGACTCATGATTAGCAGATCAGCTATACACTTACAGATCCGTGGAGAGCTTGAGTGACAAAGTAATTGGCAGCTAGCAAACCAGCCGCGCCCAAGGTGGAGCAAAGCGCACAAGCTGCAGCCGCACAGGCTGGTGATTCCGCAGGCGCAAGATCAGCAATTGCGGCTAATGCGCCTGCTGGAGCTGTTCCGGAAACCAAAAGAGCAGCAATTCCCAACCAAGCTGCCCCCAAGGCTTGACAACCTGCGTATCCGGCCACAAAGAGTAGTGCAGCTGGAATAAAATGAGCTGAAAAAAATTCATAAATTAATTATTTCGGTTCGCGGAAATGCTTTTGTCATTTTATGTAACACGAAAATGATTTCCTTGTTTTTTTTTGGCATTGTTTGGAGCAGCAAAGAAGGTATTTGCTGGTGATGGGGTACTTTACCGGCCTAGGCAGTAAAAGTGCACTTTGACGGCCGCAGCGTCTGCGTGTGCATGCGCATTCGCTATTTCGCCCCACACGCACTGTTCTGCGCAGTACTTGTCCCTTTAAACTAACCTCAAACTTGAGACGTAATTTCATGATAAAACTGGGAGACCATACTCTTATTATATAAAATATCGTCTGTACCAAGAAAGCGAAGTCTTTTTCGCTTCCTTGGTACACAGTATACTATTACTTCTATATTTTTTTTTTTCAATTGGTTCGTTCTATTATTTAAAGTTTAGAAGCACATAAGTGTAAAAATATTCAATTGATAATATATGAAATTCCTTTTGATCAATTTTAAATGTTTGAAATTGTACAACAAAATTAAATTTTTGTAGGTGATTCAAAACTAATCTATTTAGATTATTACATTTTCACAAATAGGAAAAAGAAACAATCCAAAAATTTTGCATGTATTTCTAAAATTGCTAATATTTAATGCATTCTTATTGAAAAAATTTTAAATAAAAAGATTTCTTTCAAGAAATTGAGGTAAAATTATTTAGACTCAATTAAAAGAAATCAGAAAATATTCATAAACAAACCCTGCAGATTGAAACGAATCATTTGTTTAGTGACTCTATTTTAAAAAATTTTGTTTAAGATCGAACAGACATCTATTTTATCATGAATAATTTTATGCAAAATGAGCATGAAAAAGATTCAGATTTAAAAAATAGACTTCTAAACTACCTCACTTTTCGGCTCATTAGAGACAAAAATAACCTACAGAAGAAAAAGAGGGAGAAAAAGTCATCCAAAAGCAAAATTAATAATTGGGAAGTAATATTTTGTAAATTAATATATTTGTCGTTTTACTTACTATGTTTCGTTAATTTCACTTTTTTATCCAACAAATTTTTCATTTTTAAAAGACTTAAAATACACGAAATAAAGAGAAAACCTTTAACCGTTTTAACACGTTTAACTTCTGACATTAGTTTCAGAGAAAATTATTCAATTTTTAAAATCTATTTTAATTACAATTTTTTAATTTCAAGCAGGAGCGCGGTCCTTAAAATTTTCAGTTTATTATCTAAAAAGTGAAAAACTTTTATTTCATTCGTCAAAATTAGGAATTTTATATTTGAAGAAATAGAAATTTGGCCGATTCCCTGAATTACTTAAAATCTCCGAATTATTGAATTCTCTAAAAACCCTGAAATCCTGGAATATTCTTAATTTCCTGAATTCCTTTAATGTTCTGAATTCCATCAATTCTTTCAATTCTCTGAATTCATTCAATTGCCTAAATGCTCTTAAATGCCTGAAATTCGCTGAATTTTCTGAAATTCTTTAATTCCTTGAATATTCTGAATTTTTTGAATAATTGAAATTCTGTGAATTCCCTCAAATGCATGGATATTCTTAAATTCCTAAAATTCTTTGAATTCTCTGAATCTCCTAAATTCTTGAATATTCCGAATGCTGGAAATTCCTCGAGTTCGCTGAATTCCTTCAATTCTTTGAATTCACTGAAGTCCTTCAATTTCATAAATTCCTTGAATCGTGAATGCTCTGGATACCTGAAATTCTCTGAATTCCGTAAAATCCTCAAATTTGTTGAATATTTTGAATAACTTGAATATGCTGAATTATCTGAATTCCTTAAATATTTTAAATTCCTTGAATTCTCTAAATTTCTGAAATTCTTGATTTCTCTGAAATTCAGAGAAATTTCCTGAAATTCTTAAATATTCTGAATTTCCTGCATATGTTTAATCTTCTGAATTCCTAAAATTCTTTGAATTCTCAGAATTGCTGAAATTAACTAAATGCTCGATAATCCCTGAAATTCTCTGAATTCCTTGAATATTCTGAAATCAAGGATTTCAAATCCTTGATTTCTCTGAATTTCTTGAATTCCTGGAATATTCTGAATTATCTTAAGATCTTGAATTATCTAAATGGACTGAAATTCTCTACAAATTATATATATATATATATATATATATATATATATATATGTGTATTAATTATTTTAAGATTGAATTTTATAATTTTAAGAATTATTTTTATTTGAATTAAAGAAATAAGTTTTATTGAATGATTAATTCAATTAATTAAATAATTAAATCTTCGAATATCATAAATTCCTTTAACATTCGGAATTTCCCAAATTGCCTCAATTTCTTGAATTCTTTGAAATCCTTGAATATTCTGAATTCCCTGAATTGCTAAAATTCCTTGAATATTCTAAATTCCTAAAATTCTTTGAATTCTCTGAAAAAATTCTTTGTATATTTTATAATAAAAAGTGGAATTCTTCATCTTTGCGTACGGATACTTTAAGAATTTCTATGATATTATTATCGTCAGTTTGTAAAATTGTATAGATTTTATCATATAAAATTGAATTAATCAATGTCAGTGTCTACTTGCACCAGAAAATTCTGTTATTTTTAATAATTAACACGAATTTATTGCAAGTATCGAAAAATACATTTTTTAAGTATTGTTTTAGAATTTAAATTTAAAGAGAAAATTCAGACAAAGTATTTATAAACAAAATTTTAACATTATAACAACTTGGAGGGACTAAATGTATTAAATAGTGAATCGTTGATAAAACGATATTATGGAGAATGTTATTATCGAAAGGAAACCTTTAAACATTTTAAATTAATTTGAATGATATTTAGAGCAGAGAAGTACATTCAATCCTGAAGGGTTGATATAATTAAAAAATTTTATTTATAAATCATTTTTCTAAATCATCTTCTTCAAACGACATTTCAAAAATTTATTTTTCCATATACTCGTAATCAATTAATGTTAATTATTATTGTTTAATTTTACTTAGCCAACTTTTTCATTGTAGATGTTTTTGATGGGATATGGCTTCTTGAAAAAATGTCCAATGTTATTATGAAATAGGGAATTACCTGTTATTCTACGCGGCTTGAATAAAAATACTTCTCCTTTCACAATCTTATCATTTTGAAAAAGCATGTTTATCTAAACAGATGAGTTAAATTAAGAAATTTCATAGACACTCTTTTTACAATGAAAAAACAACTATGTATCATGAAAGTTTATAGACAGAATTTTTAAAGTAATTTTCTTTTATTTCCTATGGTGTTGCAGGAGGTCTCTATGGTTATAACAATTAGGACAATTTTTTCTAGCCCGGTTTCCTAAAGTAAATAATAATAATAAGAATTCAAAAAAAGATTTTCCCCAAATTATAATTATTTTTAAATATGTAAAATATAATTTCTTTAGATTCATTGAAGTTAAGAAGCGATTAACTCGTTTATACTCGGATGGGGGACGTTATAATAAATTTTTTCCCATTTAGAACTGATGAAGCCATCATGATTTCTTTACAAAAATTAATATTTCTAGATGATATGTTTATACATTTTGGGCCAGTTTTCGGAAACTCTATCAAATTTTTGACTAATTCTTTCATTAAAAATTCTTTAAGTTAGATTTTATTTTATTTTTATTTATTCTTTATTAGATTTGTTTATTTTGAATTTCTGAATTTCTTTTAGGCCCACCATATATTACCTAGCTTATTAGAAAAAAATCACATATATACTCCTCTTTCAATTTCAAAATTCTATACTATAAAACTATTGATTACCAATCTCTTTCGATTGCATACGATAATTGCTGATTTTGAAAATTAAAAATAATTAAAATTTGTATCAACCTTTTAGCTGTCTTCACTCTTGGTACTAAAATTAATCAAAAATGCCAGAAAATCCCAATTTCAAAATTCCCTGACCTTCCCTGACTTTTCCCTGACCAATTTTCCATTTTCCCTAACCGTTAATAATTTTTCTTTCGGGCATAAATTATAAAAACAACCCGACGCCTAGGAAATCAATAATGTTATTGCAAAAAATGTTTTTTTTTCATTTTTCTTAAAGATTTGTAGAGACTAAAATTTTTTACTTACTAAATGAATTAGTAAGGGTATTCTACTAATCTGTCCAGTAGTAGTAACTTAATAATTCAATGATAATTCAATTTTTGTATACTTTCTGCTAGTTTTTGATTTTTAATTAAGAAATTTTAATGACTTAAGACAACTTTAAGGAGTTAGATAATTATAAATTTAAATTAATACTAGTATAGTATCCTGATGATTTAACAAAATTTACAGAAGTTAGATATAAGTGAAGGGATGTTAGTAAAAGCATGTAAGTAGTTAAAAAAAAGAACATTTCAGGAAAGCAAAACAGCGTTCTTAAAAGTTTTTCATTACAATTTTAGTAATTTGTAAAAAGTAAAAAGAAAATATCTTCTCATAAAATTATTGTAAAACTAATAAGACAAAAACTAAGAGATAATTTTTGAAGAAAGAAAATGAATTTTTTAATTGTTGAATCGAATGGCACTATTAGTTTTTACGTATCTCGCATTCTTAAACAATTTAAAAATTAAAATTTTTGTTACAAAAATGTGCGATGGAATTTCAGAAAATTTTGGAGCCAATAAAATGTGTTTTCAAAAAAGTGGCACTAACATGGTTTCGTGAAAAATAACCCTTCGAATATGACACTCCAAATTCTCTTTTAATGTGCCCGGAAAATGCCCTGAAGAATGCAAAACAGAAGTTTTCCATCAAATTCATGCTAAAGACGGCATTTTTGGAAATTTTTTCAACATGAATCATTTTTAATCGATAAGTGACGAGTTTTGAAGTATATTTTAAATAATTTAATTTTTTAAACAATTATTATTTGTTTAAACAATTTTTTCCCCTATAATTCGTGAAAAGTTATTATCTTTCGGGATAAATTATACAAAGTTGATGAATGTCAAGAGTAGTAGTTCTTTTTTAACATACTTGGTTATTATTTAAACAATTTTCATTTGTTAAAATAATTTTCATTTGTTTAAACAATGTTTTCTTCCAAAAATCGTAAGAAGTTATTATTTTCTGGAAATAATTACACAATTGAAGAATGTTGAGAGCAATATATTTTAAAGGATATTTGGTGATTATTTAAACATTTTTTATTTATTTAAATAATTTTTCCCTTTGTAAAGCGAGAAAAGTTATTATTTTCTGGAATTAATGACAAAAATTAACGGATGTTGAGAGTAATATTTTTTCTAAAGGATATTCAGCAATTCTTTTAACACTTTTTATTTGTTTAAACAATTTTCATTTTTAAACAATGTTCTCTCTGTAAATCGTGAAACATTATTCTTTTCTGCAAATAATGACACAATTAACGAATGCTGAAAGTAATATTTTTTTGCTTAAGATATTTTGCAATTATTTAAACAACTATTGAACATTCACTCGCACCTGTTCATAGAAAAGGTGGAGAAGAGTCTAGACACTCTAGATTCTAGATTATTTGATTCTCTCAGATGATGCTTATTACCCGACATTCATTTGAAAAATTATTCATTTTAACGAATACTATCTGAAAAAATAACTATTCATAGCAGACTGAGAAAATGGTTATATTAATGATTATTAATGATTATAAATTGTTTAAATAATTCCAAAATATCTTAAGCAAAAAAATATTATCCTTAAAATTCGTTAATTGTGTCATTAATTGCTGAAAAGAATAAATTTTCACGATTTACAGAGAAAAAAATGCTTAAACAAATGAAAATTGTTTAAACAAATTAAGAATATTTTAAAAATTGCTAAATATCCTGTAGCAAAAAAATAATACTCTCAAATTCCTTTAATTGTGTCATTAATTCCAGAAAGTAATAATTTTTCTCGCTTTACAAGGGCAAAAATTGTTTAAACAAATCAAAATTGTTTAAATAATTACCAAACATCCTTCAAGAATATATTGCTTTCAACATTCTTTAATAGTGTCATTATTTCCAGAAAATAAGAACTTTTTACGATTTTAGGGAGAAAAAATTGTTTAAACAAATAAAAATTGTTTGAATAATTACCAAATAAGTTAAACAAGAACTACTACTCTTAACATTCATCAACTTTTTAACGAATTATTCCGAAAAAAAAACTTTCACGATTTACAGAGGGAAAAAATTGTTTAAACAAAGAATAATTGTTTGAACAATTTAAAATTATTTAGAATATACTTTAAAACTTGTGACTTATCTAATAAAAATAATTCATTTTGAAATTTTTTTTTAAATACCGTCTTTAGCATGAATTTGATAGAAAACTGCTATTTTTCATTTTTTGGGGCATTTTCCGGGCACAATTAAAGGGGTTTGGGCGTGTCAAAATTAAAAGCTATTGGGTGGAAATTATTCCTTAAATACTTCTTAAGAGGTGACAATACTTTAATTCGCAAAAAATTTATAACAAGTACTTCTTTTTTCCATTTTTTTGAAAATCGAGCTTTTCCCATTTAAACGACATGTTAATTTCAAAAGCCCGGGGCACGGGATAACGTTGAAAAAAAAATTACGGAATTTCTCTTCCAGGAAAATGAACAAAATGGGGGGGGGGGTTCATCACTAAAAATCGAAAGTCGAATTTTTGGATCACCCTAATGTACGCTGCTGCTTCCATGACGCCGTGACTCTCGCGATTTTTCGTTTGTGAATAAGTAGATTCCGATATTATTATTTTTGGTGTCTGTTTAGTTTCTTTGAAATGGATCAGTTTTAGTTTAATATTAAAGAATAAGTGAATAGTTTAAAGGAAACTGAGAAAGTGTCCTTGAAAGAAATTATCTTGACCAAAATGTATTTTTAGAAAAATGAAACATCTTCGAGGCTTATAATGGGCAGAAATTGACAAACGTACGGGCAGAATCACCAGATTCGACTTGATTCTGAAGAATATTGATGTGCCTTTTCTTGTGCACAAATTTAAATAATATAAAAATGTTGAAAACCTACAACTTCAGGTAGCTGGTTTGTATGGTTATATGTAATTAGATGTATCGTTCATACAATTTTCACATTTCTTGTATTTTTTATGTATTTAGTAATTTATTATTTGATTTCAATAAAATTCTCTTCATTGTAAAATCAGTTTTTAAATTGACTAAAAACTACCGTTTAAAATATTAACTAGCAATACATTTGCCGATTCATTTAGTAGTAGCATTGCCAATTCCTTTATTAGACATAGTTATCAATTCACTTAGTCGGTTATTCTTACACACACGGAAAACATTTATCCGTAAAAAAGTCACGAAGTAGTAGCTAGGTCTCGGATATGAGAAAAATTCATCGGATATTGATATATTTTCGTAAATAATCTGCGAACTTTGAGAAAGAATTGATGAACTCGATGTGAAAATTCTAAAACGGTTCATCACTTTTTTTTACGTGAATAATTACAGAAATATTACGAATGATTGGGAATAGATTCGCAGAGCACTCACGAGCTTGCCCGACAAACCTGGGAACTGGAAAGTAGATTCGCCTGTACGTGGCCCGCACACACTCTCACCCACACGCGCAGTGCGTGTGTGCGCTCGTATGTGTGCTTCGAGCTCGTCGGATGAGTGGCTACACGGAAAAAATGTATCCGTGAAAAATCCACGAACTTGTAGCTAGGTCTCGGATACGAGATAAAAAAATAAAACATTACGTCCTTATTTCTATGAAAAATATATGGATAAATTTCGAAGTTTCTTACGAACAGTTCGAATTTTTTACGAACAGTTCCTGAAAGTTTCAGACTGAAATATAAAGAGGAAAAATTTTATTTGTGCGATTTAATTTATAAATTCGCAACTCAGAAGATTCGAACCCTTAAAGACTGCTGACTCGCCAGTTTCTAAGCATAAACCAGGAGTGTGTAAACACGCGCAGCCATCGAGGCCAAACAAAATAGGTATTATAAAACTTCTAGCCACTCATCCGACGAGCTCTAAGCACATATACGAGCGCACACAAGCACCGCGCGTTTGGGCGAGCATGTATGCGGGCCACGTACAGGCGAACCTACTTTCCAGTTCCCAGATTTGTCGGGCAAGCTACTAGTTTGTGACTTTTTCACGGATAAATTTTTTCCGTGCATTTAGTAGATTTCTACTGATTGGCGCTATTTGAATTGGTAGAAACTACTACCAATTAGAAGTTTTTACTGATTCAGATTTAGAGATATGTACTGTTGTCAAAAGTTAAGCTCTCGGTCAACTCTAGAAATTTTTTTTTTTTTTTAACGTGAGAATTGAGGAAGAATGTTGTGCATACCAGTATAAACAACAAGTTTCCTTGCAGTAGTGGTAGATACAATCTTTGATTCCCTGACGTGGTCTACCAAGAGACCGCAGGTCAAAGCGGCCATAAAGTGTCCAATGTGCGGCAAAGTCGTCAGTACAGAGTCCTGTCGAAAACGAAAACAAGGAAAGAAAAATTAGCATCCACTCGACGGAATGTCATAAAAAAAATAAAAATAGCGATTGGTCGCGTGGGTAAAATAACGTGAGAAAATGGAAACTTGAACAATGCCACGAGACAGGACAAGATAGGAGACTTCAAATTCCGCGCTGTCGTATAGAAAGTACTCGTAAAGTAGGATAGACATAGGAGCACGCCCGCTATTTACAAGGGTATAACAAAAACGTATTGTTGCCACTTTGTCATGACACACTTATTTTTACTATTTTAAACACCGTCTAGCGAAAACTTTAATCAAAAATCACCCAAATGCTAAGAATTATTACTTTTTTTTGTGCCTAATGTAAAATATACATAAATTTATAGCTAAGGTTTTAAAAATAAAAATTTTCAAAACACTCACGTTTGCTGTCGAGAAACCATAAATGAGTTTGAGGTACTTAGTCATCCCAAGGGCAAGTGTAGCATCACCCCATTGGTTGCCCATGGTTGCAACAGCTGAAGCCCAAACTGGAACGGACCTCAAAAGTTTTCCCCAGGGTATGACTGCTGCCTGTTAACAGTAATAATTAAAAAAATGTTTATATTAGGGTTGAATTCTTCTTAAAACCGTGGAAAAAAATTGCACCAAGCGGGAATCGAACCCAGGTCTACCTGGGTTCGAATCCCGAACATGATTTTTTTCTATAATTTTGTTATCTCTGGATGTAGATAATGCTTACATTAGTATCATGCTGATATGACCTCGGAAAGTCTTTGACGAAACGACCGAAGGTGAAGTACCAGCATACAGCCAATATGGCAAGACAATAGCAAAGGGAATCCCGCCCAAATGCTCGAACAACTGCTGTCCCGATCCAGCCGGTCAAACAGTATCCCACACTGACAGCTGAAATTGTTTTAATTGAAAATCCAACTACCTAGTTGAAATTTAAACTACTTTATTAAAAAAACATTTTATTGATTAAACTATTTTGGTGGAAATTCTTCTTTTTTTTGTTGAAAATAATTTGTTTAATTCAAAATTCTAATTATCTATTTTTGGTTGAAAATTGATCTTGTTGTGAATTCTTTGTGAAAATTCGTTCTTTCTTGGTTTAAAATTAATTTTTTAATTGAAAATTTATCTATTCTATTATTGGTTCGAAATTGACTGTTTTGAGTTGGAAAATCAACAATTTGGTTGAAAATGTATGTATTTTGTTGTAAATTCGTCTTTTTTCTTAGAAAATTCATCTACTGGATTGAAAATTCATCTATTTGCTTGAAAATGCATGTTTTTGGTTAAAGATTCATCATTTAGGTTGAAAATTAATTTCTTTGGTTAAAAATTGAACTATAGAAATTTCATGAAAATTCTTTCAACTTGGTTGAAAGGTGAACTGATTTGTCAAAAAAAACATTTTATTGGTTGAAGATTGAACTATTTTTGTAATAAATCTTCTTTTTTTTTTGTACAAAATTAATTTTTTTAATCGAAAATTTTATTTATCTATTTTTGGTTGAAAATTGATTGTTTTTAGTTTAAAATTCATCTTTTTTGGTTGGAAATTCAACTTTCAACTAACTATACGTTGTTAGAAATGGAAATACTTAGCGAAACATTAATTTCAATTAGTTGAAGATTTGACTGTTTTGTTGAAACTTCTTCCTTTTTTGGTTTAGAATCAATTTTTCAAATTGAATATTTAACTATTCTATTATTGGTTCAAAATTGATTCTTTTTAGTTGCAGATTCATCATTTTAGTTGAAAATTGATCAATAATTTTTTTAACTGAAAATTGATCGTTTTTAGTTAATAATTCAAAAATTTGGTATAATATTCAAGTATTTTGTTGTGAATTCGTCTTTTTTGGTCGAAAATTAATCTTCTTCATTTAAAATGCAACTACTTGGTTGAAAGGTGAACTGATTTGTTAAAAATTAATTTTATTAGTTGAAGATCCATCTCTTTTGTTCAAAATTACCTTTTTGGTAGAAAATTTATATTTTCAGAATGAAAATTCAACTGTTTTCGCAAGAATTCACAATTTCGGTTTGAAAATTCAAAAATTTGGTTGAAATTTTTGTTCTCAGTTGACTGAAAAATCTTTCCTGGTTGAAGATTTAACTCTCTTGTTGAAAATTCATCTTTTTAGTTTGAGAATGCATCTCTTATGGTAGAAACTTTTTTTTGGTTAAAAATGCAAAATGTTTAGTTAAAAATTAATCTGTTTTCGCTGAGTATTCAACTACTTTGATAACAATTCGTCTTTTATGATTGAATTCAACTGTTTTTGATAAAAAATTTTAATCTTTTTTGTTGAAATGTAAACTATTACATTTTTTATTGAAAATTCGTCTTTCTAGTTAAATTGAAATGTTTTTATTTTAAATTAAAATCTTTTTTGGGGTTGAAATATCAATATTTTTTTTTTGAAAATAATAATTTTTTTTTATTAAAAATTCAACTGCTTGGTTGAAAATTGAACTTCATTGTTCAAAATTCTTTTTTTTTTCTTAAAGATTCATCGTTTTAGTTGAACATTCAATTATTATTTTGTTAAAAATTTAATTTGTTGTTGAAAATTAAACTGTTTTATTGAAAATTCAACTATTTGATTAAAAATTCCACTCATTCATTTGAATGTTCGACTGTTTTGTTGCAAATGCAACTGTCTGGTCACAAATTAATTTTTTGTTTGTTGCAAATTTTAATATTCAATTAAAAAATCATCTTTTTTATTGAAATTTTATCTTTTGCTTTCTCTTTATGTAAAAGATGCAATTCTTATTTAATACTAACGTTATAGGGCTCATTTATTCCTGGAAAGATTCTCTCAAAATTTCTTTGGTACATTTTATTTTAAAAATTGTATTAAGGAACGATGAAATTGTTTATTCTATAAATAATATCTTTCTTAACCACATTTTTTCAGTTCTCTTTTAAAATTAGTTTCAACCAACAATGGCAATATTCTTCTCTATTTTAATTAATATAAATTTCGATGTTACAACGATTACTTCGGACAAATAAAATTTGAAGAACAAGAAAAAATCTGCCTCAGCCCGCATTCGAACCGGGAACGCCACTATCCATGAGTGGAGCGTTAACCAATTACGCCACCGAGACTGCAGCAGACATTTTCTTGTTCTCCATAGCTACCTTTTTGCAGGGAAGTACTATACGTATTTCTCCTTACGACATATGTACCATTTTTGATCAACGTATGTTTAACCTAATTAATATTTGGAAGATGTTATTACCATT
>CAKNYM010052306.1:340890-390080 GCA_932195095.1 Andricus curvator
TGATTTGATAATAATAAAAATAAAAAAGACAAAAGAAATAAAAAAGAGAAGGAAGGGGATTTGGTTGGTTGCCTTCTCATTTTTCTTTCCTCTTTTTTATGTTTGTCCAAAGAAACAAATTTTTTTCTTTTTTAGGGATTGCAATAGGAGCATTTTGTAGTGGTTGTCCAAATTTGATTGTTGGATTCTTGTTTTATTTTCAGGAATTCTATAAATTAATTAAGATAAAGTATATCTGAAAAATGTAATTCCTGTAACTATATTATTTATTCAACGTGTCTGAGACTATTTTAATATGACTAGAAAACAAACACGCGCGCTGCGCGCACGATTATTTTTTGTCGCTCACGTAATTTTTAAATTAAAATATAAAATTGATATTAATAGAAAATTGTCTATTTCATAGTATCTGTTATCTGAAATAATATAAAGGAAAAGCAAGGTCAATATTTTTTATATCTGATAAAAGTTAATATCTTAACTTCAGAATTAATACATCATATTTTTGTACAGACAACTAATTATTAAACTTTTGCATTTTTGTTCTAAAATACCAATTAGGGACCGTACTTAAATTACGTAACGATTCCGCCGGGGGGGGGGGGCGTCGAGAGATTTGGTTACGATTTGTTACGGTTGAAAATTAAACTGTTTTGTTGAAAATTCAACTATTTCATAGAAAATTTACTTTTTGTTCACAATTCATATTTTGGTGTTGAAAAGTCAACTGAATTTTTTTTTGGATTAAGATTCAACTATATTTTTTTATAATTTGTCTTTTTGATTTTTAAATTCATCTTTTTTAGTAGAAATTTCATCTTTCTTTGATGAAACCGCAACAATTTGGTTGAAAGTTCAATAATTTTGTGAAAAAGTCATCCTTTTTGGTTGAAAATTTAACTTTTTTGTTAAGAATCCGTCTTTTTTGTTTGAAAATTCAAGCATCTTCGTAGAAAATTCACTTCTTGCTTTAAACTCATATTTTAGGGTTGAAAAGTCAAACTAAAACCATTTTTGGATGAAAATTAAAATTTTTTTTTGAAAATTTGACATTTTTATTTAAAAATTCATCGATTTTAGTAGAGATTTCATCTTTCTTGGATGAAAATGCAACTGCTTGGTTAAAAATTAACATTTTTTGCTTGAAGATTCAACAATTTTGTTTGAAAATTTTGGTTGAACCACTTTGTTAAGAAATCATTTTTTTTATGATTCATATTTTTATTAGAAAATTCATCTCTTTGGTTGAAAGTTGAACTATTTTGTTGAAAATTAAAAATTAAATTAATTTTCTGTACAAGAATTGATTTTTCAACCAAAAAATTAGTCTTTTTGGTTTCAAATATTTTTTTTTAACGAAATTTCATCTTTTTTGGTTGAAATATCAACTATTGCACATTTTTGTTGAAAAATAATCTTTTTAGGTTGAAAATTCAATTATTTTGTTGTAAATTTTATCATTTTGTTGAAAATTCAAAAGTCATTTTTTTGTTTAAAATAAATAAATTTGAAAAATTCAAATTTGTATCTGAAATATTGTTTTATTCCGTTTATAAGAGCATCCTATGTTAAAAATATTACGAAATTAAAATGCTGGTATTTTGATGTTAATGGTCAGGGAAAATTAAAAATTGGTGAAGGAGAAATCAGGGAATTTTTAAAATGGAATTTTCACCATTGAATACATAAATTTTTCATTTGTTGCAAGTCCCATATCTCATTATTTCTGTGAACCATAAAATACGTACAGTAATGGGGGGGGGGGGGGATATTTTGTTGCGTTCAATATTGAAAATTTTTTTTGAAATCTAATGACTTTTTATTAACAATAGCAATTTTAAATAAAACACACTAACACCACATAAGAAAAAATGATTTAAGATGAATGTTTTCTGTTTAACCTAACCGATATTCGCTGAAAAAGGTTAACATAATCTAAAATTATTCAAAAATGTTTAAGTCTTCTTTAAAGTATAATTTTTTAAATTAAAAATACCAATTGCCGACAAAAAACAACAACATAATCCAAAATTGTTGAAAGATTTTAAATATTGTTAAAATTATGATTTTTGTTTGAAAATACCAATTTCTGATGAAGCGCCAACGTAAACTAAAATTGTTTAAAAATTATTAAACTTCTTTGAATTCGAATGATTTTTTAATGACTTTAATTTCCGGCGAAAGACACTAAGTTTCGATACAGTTCGATATTCTTCAAGCTTGTAAATTGTATTATTTAAAAAAATCATTAATCGAACAATATTTTGTTCAAAAATACAAATTTCAAGTGAAACACACGAATATAACCCTAAAGTTGTTGGAAAATTGTCATAATTTAATAATAAAAATTTAATTTAATTATAACAGAATAATTTGTCAGTAAAAATACCAATAATTTCCTACGAAAAAAAAAATAAGAAAACAAAAAATTGTTCACAATTGTGAATCTTCTTCGAAACCTCATGATTTTTGTTTAAAATAATTGATTTCCTGTGAAAAATGTTGATATAACATGAAACTGTACAAAAAATGCAAATCTTTTTCGAACTATCATGATTTTTGTTTTAAAATGCCAATTTTTGGCGTAAAGCGACAACATAATCCAAGATTAATCAAATTTGTGAATCTTATTTAAAATATTGTTTTTATTATTAAAAATACCAATTTCCGACGAAAAACACTAACATAATATAAAATTGTTAAAACATTCTAAATCTTCTTCGAATTCTAATGATTTTTGTTTTAAAATACCAATTTTTGGTGTGAAATGCTAACATGACCCAAAATCGTTAAAAGTTACAAATCTTCTTTGAAATATAATTTTTTCTTATTAATAATACCAATTTGCGTCAAAAAACACCAACCTAGTCCAAAATTGTTAAAAGATTATAAATCTTGTTAAAATTATAATAATTATTGGCTTAAAATACGTAAAATACCAATTTTGAATGTAAAACGCTAACGTAGCCTAAACTTCTTGAAAAATTATGAAGATTTAAAATCTAATGATTTTGGTTTGAAATCTCAATTTCCAGTAAAAATACCAACAGAACCGAAAAACGTACATTGTTGAAAATGTTGTAATCTTTTAAATCTAATCATTCCTGATTAAAAATACCTATTTTCATAGTGTAAAACGCTAACATTACCTAAAGTTGTCAAAAATTGCGAATCTTGATGATGATTTTTGTTTAAAAATGCTAATATAAAGTGTACAAAATTAACACAAAATGTTCAGAAATTTAAAGTGTTCTTTGAAACATTTGGATTTTATTGTTAAACATACTAATTTTTAGCTGAAAGCACTAACATAAACCATGTATAATATTTACAATAATTTATTAGATAATTTGAATGTTGGAATGCACTAATTTTTCTCAATTCGTATAAGGTTTTTTACGATTTTTTTCATTGAAGGGGATGATTTATAGATTCAATTATTAAAATTTGAAATTCAAATTCAAAATCACTTCAAATAATGAAAAGAAAATCAGATTTTCAAAAGCAATGATTGCGAGATTTTAGAGACACATCATTACACCACTTTTTAAAGATAGGATTGGTAATATAAAGATAAAAGAAACTAAATCAGGTGGCAAATGGCTCAGACAGTAAAGTGCTTGGGAACTTTCTTAAGTCGAAGAGCTAAAGCCGTTTGCGGGTTCGAATCCCAGCGCGGAAAAATTTCGAATTCCGTCCATGGTTGGTTACTTCATCTTTTCTCTAGTCTACCCATTGCACATGATCTAATTCACAATGATCTTTGAAAATTACAATATTTTCTTAATAGTTCCAAAGTCATCAATCTTATTTGTGTAGTCTAAATTACAGATTTAGATATTTTTTTATTTTGTTCTCCCCCTAGTGGAAAAATCTTCTGGCGTTGGCCAGTCCCAAACTAGACCGTCTAGACTCTAATCTGGCGCAGATCAGACGGTCTAGTCTGGGGCTAGCCAGACCTGTAACACTTTTGCAAAGTTTGTGGCTAGACCGTCTAGCCAGCCGCTGGTCTGCCGCTATTCAGCGGCTAGTGTGTTGCTAGTTTTTTAAATTAGGAATTGAAATTTAATTTCTAATTAAAATTTTTCTAATTGAGAATTAAAATTTAGTTCCTGATAAAAATTTTTCTAATTGACAATTAAAAGTTAATTTCTAATTAAAATTTTTCTAATTGAGAATTAAAATTTAGTTTGTACTTAAAATTGTTTTAATTGAAAATTGAAATTTAACTTCCAATTAAAATGATTCTAATTGACAATTCAAATTTCATTTCAATTGTAATTGTCAAATTGACGATTGAAACTTGATTTAACTATTTTAAATTAAAATTTTAATTCAATTGTCTGTTGTCAAATAATTAAATTATTAATTTATTTGTCAACAACTGAAATGTTGTATAAATTTGTATAATCTAATCGATTATAATCGATTAGATTTTCAATTCATTTCAATTCAAAGATAATTATTTGCAACTCTGCTTTCCATTGGGATTAAATTCGTGATGGAAAATAATTTCTTTTCACTTTGAGTTTCTTTTCACTTAATTCTTTTGCACTTTTATTGTACAATTCCTGTACAAGAAAAAAGTGTGAAACTTATAATATATCATGCAATTAAAAATGTTACGTAATCGGGTCAAAAATACCTCCCCCCCTCCAACACGTAGCAGACAGTAACGAAACACGAACCTCCTCCCCCCAACCTATTTAATGTTACGCATTATGTGATCGATTCCTAATGGAAGTCACTGAGCAAACTTTATGGCAAGCATGATAATAAAAATAATGTTGATGAAAATTTTTTAAGTATTTCCTCTGTTAATGAGGTGCATTAAAATTGATGTAACTAAAAACAGGTATTTAATTAAATAGTGTTAGTTTTGTTTTTTGTGTAAGTTAAGACATCCTGGCAATTTTTCGGAAAGGTTTTAAAAAATTTGGCTGATTGACACTTAGATATTTTTATGGTATGGATTGCGGACCATTCCCAGATCTGGGCCAGACTAGACTGTCAAGACAATAAGAAAAAAAATTGATTCTGAATAGTGTTTATTTCTTATTTTGTATAATTTTAGACATCCTGACAATTTGTCGAAAATGTTAAAAAAATTGTCTGATTGACACTTAGAAATTTTTATGGCATGGATTGCGGACTTGTCCCAGATCTGGGCCAGACTAGCCTGTCAAGACAATAAGAAAAAAAAATTGATTTTGAATAGTGTTTATTTCTTATTTTGTATAATTTCAGACATCCTGACAATTTTTCCAAAATGTTAAAAAAATTGGCTGATTGACACTTACAAATTTTTATGGTATGGATTGCGGAACAGTCCTAGATCTGGGCCAGACTAGACTGTCACGACAATAAGAAAAAAAATGGGTTTGAATAGTGTTTATTTCTTATTTTGTATAATTTTAGACATCCTGGCAACTTTTTGAAAATGTTTTAAAAAATGTTGCTGATTGACACTTAGAAATTTGTGTGTTATGGATTGTGGACCAGTCCCAGATTTGGGCCAGACTAGACTGTCAAGACAATAAGAAAAAAAATTGATTTTGAATAATGCTTATTTCTTATTTTGTATAATTTTAGACATTCTGGCAATTTTTCGAAAATGTTAAAAAGAATTTGGCTGATTGACACTTAGAAATTTTTGTGTTATGGATTGCTGACCAGTCCCAGATCTGGGCAGGACTAGACTGTCATGACTAGACGGTCTAGGTGACGCCAGATCTGGGCCAGATCAGACATCAGACTGCCAGAAGATTTTTCAACTAGGGCCACAATATTTAAATGTAACTAAAACATACAATGCATCCTTATATAAAAGTAATAGAAATCCTTAATTTTTGTACAAATAAAACCTATTTTAATCAGATTTTAGCACCTGGTGGAGTCCACGTCAACTTGTTTTTTTTTTTTTTTTTTAATGAAGTATCTTGAGTTCTAATTAATCGATTTAAGTTTTCAACGTCTGAATTCACTTTTTTTAAGCTACATTTCCAAAGAAGAATATTGAAAAACAAAAAAAAATTCGAAATTTTTGTGAAAAAAAAATAAAATGAAAAACGCGTTTCCCAAAAAAAGCAATTTTTCGTCAGAGGAAGGTATAAGTGTGGTCTACAAGTACTGAAATTATTAAAGTTGATTTGCTACTGGTTTTCGAGAAAAAAATTCAAACGTCAGGTCTTCTATGGCGCGGCGCGGCTCAGTAGAGTAAATAAAAGTGTCTGTGGATAAATTAATTTTCAAACCACAATTATTTTCGTCATATTTGAAATTTTTTATAAATGAAATTTCAAAAAATGCTGCCTACATCGTTGACATCCTATTTTTTGAAAAAGGTTTTTAATACTTTTTTATTTCATAAACAAAATGGCAATAACCAAAATTTTTTACTTTTGAAGAATACCGTTTGTTATAAAATATTCAGATTCATTCAAAAAGATCTAGAATCAATGACACAACTATTTATAAATGTTTTTCAGTAGAACTGGTAAAGTTTAAACATTTGTTGAAATTGTTATAAACAAATAAGTGGATTAAAATAATTTCTTGGGGATTAGCAATATTTGGTCACTTAACTTCAACTAAATTTTTACAATGTATAGACAAAAGAGGGTTTTGAGATGTATTAATGAAAATTAATAAATAATTTATTATGTATTAAACCAATTATTATTTTTTATCATTAGAGAAGCTCGTAAAACGCGCACGGTTCGTCGTATCAATTGATTATTTGCCTTAATATTGATCATTATTATTTGGGTGCAAACGTTACTTGCTTTAATAATCATTGCAATGTTAATGATAGCAAAATTTTTTAAATTATAACATATAATAAAATTATTATCGATTGACTAAATGTGAAAAATGGTTTTTTAGTTTATAAGATAACATAATACGACGAGAAAATTTTATTTATAAAATTTTTGATGAAAATAATAATTGTTAGTCATTGCCCAAGAGTACTAACAACGATTTAATTTTAGTTATTTGCAGTTAAAAAATAACCTCTATATCTTGAAAAATAGCCAAAGAGCTAATTTGTTAAATAAGTTTGTTTAAACAATTATTGAATTATAATTACACGATAATTTAGGCTTGTTTGCATAAAAAATAGTATTTATTTCCTCACAAATAGCGGAAACAGATAATTGTTTATAAAATTTTGTTCACTATATAACAAAAAATTTATTAAATTTCATTAATCCAACTCACAAACCCCTTTTGTCTATACATTCTAACAATTTAGTTAAAATTAAGTAACCAAACATTGCTAATCCTCACGAAATTATTTTCATCCACTTATTTGTTTATAACAAATTCAACAAATATTTAAACTTTTACAGTTCTACTGAACAAAATTTCTAAATAGTTGTGTCATTGATTCTAGATTTCTTTGTATGAATCTCAATATTTTATAACGAACGGTATTCTTCAAAAGTCAAAAATGTTTGTTGTTTTCATCTTGTTTATGAAATAAAAAAGTATTAAAAACCTTTTTCTTTAATCGGATGTCAACGGTGTATGCAGAACTTTATTAATTTTCATTTATAAAAAAATTTCAAATATGACGAAAATAATTGTGGTTTGAAAATTAATTTGTCTACAAACATATTCATTTACCCTACATTTATACCTTCCTCTGACGAAAAAATAAAAAAAAAATTGCATTCTTTGGGAAACGCGTTTTTCATTTTTATTTTTTTCACAAAAATTTCCAAATTTTTTTTGTTTTGTAATATTTTTCTTTGGAAATTTAGCTTAAAAGAAGTAAATTAAGACGTCGAAAAGTTAAATCGATCAATTAGAACTCAAGATACGTAATTTAAAAAAAACATCATTTGTCCAAAAACTCAAAGTCCCATATCTCCGCTACTTTTTCGAATTTTTTAAACAAAATTTTTTTCTGTTTCTTTTTTCTATAAAAACCTGCTGAAGTACTGGATATGAGACATCTCAGTACTAGAGTAACTACTTTTCTTAACATTTTTTAAAAGGACAAATAGTGACAAATGTACTAAAGAAGTTCCATTTTATTGTTTGGCAATTTTTATAAATGATAATACAGGACATTTGTAGAAGAAGGGTATCGAAAAAATCCATTTTTTTTTTAATTTTTGCAAACCCTAAAAATAATTTTGGTAAAAGTAATGATGGAATTTATGTTTAAAAAAAGTATTGCTGAAATAGAACTAAAGTGTCAAAAGAGTTTAAAATATGTCCCGTTTCCTCAGGATTTTTTAGAAGAAAAGTACAGCAGAAGTCCTACTTAATTTTTGCTTTGAACAAGACTTTTTAAAACAAAAGTACCGCAAAAGTCTCACTTAATTATTTTTAAATTTGTATACGTTCTAAATCATTTGTTTGGAAAAAAGTACTAGAAAAGTTCCATTTTCATTTCTTTTGGAACTTTTACAAGTAATGATGGGATTTATGTTCCAAAAATCTACTGCTAAAACAGGACTAAAGTACAAGAAAAGTTCGAAATATGTTCCATTTCACCAGGACTTTTTAAATGACAAAAGTACCGGAAAAGTCCTAATTATTTTTTTTTTCAAATTTTTACAAGCCCTAAATAATTTTCGGAAGAAAAGTACAATTTATTTTATTATTTTGAAATTTTGACAAGTGCTGATGGGATGTATGTTAAAAAGAAGGACTGCTGGAATAGTTTCTTTTTTTTTATGTACCAAAAGAGTTCAAGATATATTCTTTAGGACATGTAAAAACTTGAAAAGAATTAAGTGGGCTCAGAAAGATAAAAATTTAATTGTTATTTTCCCAATACTTTTGTCCTAAAAAAGTCCTTCATAATCAAAAAAATTTAAGTGGGACTTTCCCGGTACTTATGTTCTAAACATTTCCTGGTGAAAGGGAACAGATTTTGAACTTTCTTGATACTTTACTCCTATTTCAGCAGTACTCTTTTGAAATATAAATCCCATCAGCAATTGTGAAAATTTCGAAAAAAACGAAACTTATCAAGTACTTTTGTTCCAAAAATGATGTAGAAATTATAAAAAATTAAAAAGAATTCATAGTGTCTATTCCAGTACTTTTGTCCTCAAAAAGTTCTGCTTAAAAAAAAATTAGGTAGGACTTTTGCGGTACTTTTGTCCTAAACAAACTTAAGTAGGACTTTTGCGGTACTTTTGTCCTAAAAATGGTCTCCTAAAAAAAATTAAGTAGGACTTACGCGGTACTTTTGTCCTAAAAAAAGTTCTGCTAAAAAAATTAAGTATGACTTTTGCGTTAATTTTGTCCTAAAAAAGTTCTCCTAAAAAAAATTAAGTAGGACTTTTGTGGTCATATTGTCCTAAAAAAAAGTTCTGCTAAAAAAATTAAGTAGGACTTTTGCGGTACTTTTGTCCAAAAAAAAGTTCTCCTAGAAAAGATTAAGTAGGACTTTTGCGGTACTTTTGTCCTAAAAAAGTTCTCCTAACAAAAAAATAAGTAGGACTTTTATGTATATTTTGCTGTACTTTTGTCCTAAAAAAATCTCCTAAAAAAAATTAAGTAGAACTTTTGCGGTATTTTTGTCCTAAAAATGGTCTCCTAAACAAAATTAAGTAGGACTCTTGCGGTACTTTTGTCCTAAAAAAGTTCTCCGAAAAAAATTAAGTAGGACTTTTGCTGTACTTTTGTCCTAAAAAAGTTCTCCTAAAAAAATTAAGTAGGACTTTTGCGGTACTTTTGTCCCAAAAATGTTCACCTAAACAAAATTAAGTAGGACTTCTGCGGTACTTTTGTCCTAAAAGAGTCCTGGTGAAACAATCATATTTTGAACTCTTTTGGTACTTCAGCCCTATTTCGGCAGTACTTTTTTGGGACATAAATCACATCAGCATTCATAAAAATTTCAAAAATAAATAAAGAAAATGAAACTTTTCTAGTACTTTTGTCCTTAATTGGACTTTAACCATTTTTTAAGAGAAGTTGGTACATAAGTACTGATTTGTATCATATCTGGTACTTCAGCGGGACTTTATCCGGGATCCCAATCGGATCCCAATGGGACTTTTTTTTGTTTATCAACCTAGCTGATCAAAATATTAAAAATACAAAAATATATTTTTAAACAAATTAAACGTAGAAAAAAAGAGAAAAAATTAAATTAGGCTAATATTATTTGAATCAATCGCGTATTCAAGCATTGAATAAACTTTCTCCTTGCAGAAATATGAACATTGAAACTTCGATTAATAATGTAGCTCTTTGTTGAAATCTGCTGATTTAAACTACTTTTGAATTTGAAAGAAAATGGTGAGATCTTCTCATGCATTAAGTAGATAATTTCTTCAATACAGAAGTGTTTTATAGCACCGTTTAAAGAAAGTGGCCTGTTCTTTGTTCTAGAACTTTATTTTTTTTTATTTGCTAAATTAGAGACCAAAAATAACAAAATAAAAAAATTACTATAAAATCAAGCATCTAGAATCAAAAAATTGTCCAAACATAGTTGAAATTCCAATATACATTCTGAAAAGAGGATTTTGATATGACCACATTTTTTTGTTAGTATGCAATTTACATTAAGTTTATCTTCACGTTTTGCAAATTCAAAATCGAATTTTGTATCACAATCCAAAATTTTGTTATCATGTGCAAACGTGCGCCTCGAGCGGAAAAAACTTCTTCTTCCATTTTTTGAAAACTTAACAATATTTGTTATTCAAACTTTTTTTGCATCGATTCCCAAACTCAATAGCCAGAAAGAGGATTCTTACTTTTTTTGTAGTTGAAAATTTGATTTTTTATCACCGTCCAAATTTGAGAAAACATTCCCCTCAAGCGCAAAAAATGTTTTTCTCTATTTTCTCGAAACCTACAAATATTTTTTATTCAAACTTTTTTGTATCGATTCCAAAATTCAATAGCCAGGAAGAGGATTCTCACTTTTTTTTTTAAATTGAAAAAGCGATTTTTTGCCACCATCCAAATTTGAAACAGCCTGCCCCTCGAGTGAAAAAAAATTCCAACTTCCCTTTCTCGAAACCTGATACTATTTTTTAATTCCACCTTTTTTTATGTCAATTCGCAGACGCTTAATAGCTAGAAAGTATATTCTCACTTTTTTAAATTGGAAATTAAAGTTTTTCTAACACTTCAAATTTGAGAAAACATTCCCCTCAGGCGCAAAAAACTTTCTTCTCCATTTTCTCGAAACCTAACAATACTTTTTATTCAAACTTTTTTTGTATCAATTTTGAAACTTAATAGCTAGAAAGAAAATTCTGTCTTTTCTTTTTTTTTTCAAAACCACCTCCATTTTCTCAAAACCTGATACTATTCTTTAATCACACCTTTTTTGTATCGACTCAGAAACTCAGAAAACGTATTCTCACTTTTTAAAATTGAAAATTCGATTTTTTTCCACCGTCCAAATTTGAGAAAATATCACCCTCGAGGAAACAATAAAATTCTTCCTTCATTTTCTGGATACCTAATACTATTTTCTGATCACACCTTTTTTGTATCGATTCAGAAACTCAATAGTTAGAAAGAGAATTCTCACTTTTTTCAAACTGAAAATTTGTTTGTTTCTCACCTTCCAAATCTGGGAAAACATGCCCGTCCAAAGGAAAAAAACATTCCTCTCCATTTTATCGAAACCTAATACTATTTTCAATTACACCTTTCTTATATCAAATAGAAGACACTCAATAGCTAGAAAGTGGAATCTCTTTTTTGTTTTAAATTGAAAATTTGATTTTTTATCACCATCCAGATTTGAAAAAATACGCTCCTTGAGCAAAAAAAAATTCCCCCTCCATTTTCTGGAAATCTAATACTATTTCCTAATCACACCTTTTTTGTATCGATTCAGAAACTCAACATCCAGAAAGCAAATTCTCATTTTTTTTTTTAAATAGAAAATCTGATTTTTTAGCACTGGAAAAATTTGAGAAAACATGCTTCTTGAACGAACAAACAATTTCCCCCTCCATTTTCTAAAACCCTGCTACTATTTTTTAATCAAAACTTTTTTCTATCGATTCAGAAACTCAATAGCTAGATAGCAAATTCTCACTTTTATTAAATTGAAAATCTAATTTTTTATCAACGTCCCAATTTGATAAAACATGCTTCTTGAGGGAACAACCCCCCACCCCTTTTCCTGGAAACCTGATACTATTTTTAATCACGCCTTTTTTGTATCGATTTAGAAACTCAATAGCTATAAGCGAATTTTCACTTTATTTTTGAATTAAAAATTTGATTTTACATCACCGTCCAAATTTAAGAAAACATGTCTCTCGAGCGAACAATAAAATTTCCCCTCCATTTGCTGGAAACCTGATACTATTTTCTAATCACACCTTTTTTGTATCAATTCAGAGACTCAATACACGGAGAAAAATGGAAGGTCATTTTAGCCATGCAGATGTGCAGACAGACTATATTGCAGGGTCAACTATAGGACAGCCCTTGAAGATGGCTAAAGCGACTATCTCTAAAAGGTTCAAACAAGAGGTTCAAATCGATCATCTCACAGTGTCGACTTGGTCATCTAGGACGGTCGACTCAAGCGTCATAGAAAGTCGAACCGATCATGAGAGATGGCCGGACCGGTCATTATAAAGGGTCGAATCGCTCATCATAGAAGGTCGATTTGGTCATATCAGATAGTCGACTTGATCTCCTCGGACAGCCGACCTGGCCATCTTAAGGGGTCGATTCGATTACCCTACATTATCTATATTTGTTGTCCTTTTCCTACTTATTCCAGTCTCTCTCTTATAAGAGACTGGAAATTATGAAATTAAGTGGAACCTACAAAACCTGAAAATTTATATGAAATACATAAATTCTGAAAGCATTTTTCATTCTTTGTGGAGAGTGAGGTGTATGAGACATAATTTGATATGCAAAAACAGTGCACATTCACAATATATTTTTTGGAGCACGGAAGGCTAAGGACACGGCACTGTGTCACGCTGAATTGTAAGATTCCAGACATTGAAGTGAATTCAGAAACAAATATAGTTACTTTCTGCATGCTAAAATTTTTTGCACTTTTTCAATTTGAAACCATACGGTGACAAAAAATTGATAGCTGAACGTCCAGTTACGCCTATCCTAAATCCCTTGGAAGCATCAAATTTGACGTTGAAAATTCAAAAGAATAAACTTAATTCACTTGCAATCATATTCTCTCTGATGCACTTCACTCTCCACGCATATCCGAAATATCAAAAAGCAGTTTAAACTTGTTAAGAATATGTTTAAGTTCAATAAACAGCAAATTTGACGCTAAACGGCTCAAAATGACACTCACTCACTCCGAAATTGCTCTGAACCATGGTGCTCCCAACTCTCGTATCCATTCACACTGCATCGATCGCGTCGACAACTGGATTGGTTGGGGTTGGCGCGCTTATTTGAAATGATTAAATGTGAAAAGCAATTTCAAACAGCAAGTTATAAGAGTAAAGTTATTAAAAATAATACTTTGCTCACAAGAAGGACTTGTAAAGTCAAATTTTAATTATTTATTAGATTTTTTCCTTAAAAATAAATGATAGATTTTAATTTCTAAAGAAAGGAATATATTTTTCACCTTAAATATGAATTCACAATAATTCCTAATATTCTTATGCACTTTGCATTTATTATTCGTTGTGAACATTGGCCTTACACACCCTGCAGAAAACGTCGTATTGAAAAGTATTAAAATGTATTGACATTTTGAATGCGATTCAATTCTGTTTTCTGTTCCGAAAAAAAGATTTTAAAAGTATTAGTTCGTACTGGTTCGCATTACACTTCAGCACGCTGAATGCGAAACGGCAGTGTCGATGATTCGCATTACAAAGCATTGGTTCGCATTAAACTTCAAGACGCCGAATGCGAGATGGCAGTTGTGGATCTTCCGCATTTAAAAGTATAAAAGTAATCAAGCGGTTTCTGTTTATTGTAAAACTGTATTAAAATAATGTAAAATAAATATATAAATATTAATAAATAATCATTTTATAAAATATTGAATAAAATTTTAATCCGTGGTTACGCATTCAAAAGTATTCCAATAACTTTTTGAATTTGCAAAATTCAGACCAATGCGACATTTCGCATTAAAAAGTTTTCAATTCACGCACAATATTCTTCTCATTCGACCGCATTTCAAATCATTAAAACTAATGCGAACTTTCGCATTAAAAAGTTTTCACTCGATAAAAAATTTCGTCTCATTCTATCGCATTCAAAAGTATTTAAACATATGCGAACTTTCGCATTGAAAAGTTTTTACCTCGCTCAAAAAATGTGTCTCATTCTTTCGCTTTCAAAA
This sequence comes from Andricus curvator, assembly GCA_932195095.1. NCBI lineage: Eukaryota > Metazoa > Arthropoda > Insecta > Hymenoptera > Cynipidae > Andricus > Andricus curvator. The sequence goes on from CAKNYM010052306.1 coordinate 355,187, forward strand.
GGATTCAAAGTAATGCGAACTCTCGATTTAAAAAGTTTTCATTTCGCTCTGAAATTTTCTCTCATTGGGTCGCATTAGAAAGCATTAAAACGAATGTGAAGTCTCGCATTAAAAAGCATTGCGTGCAAAAAATTTTATCTTTCGTATTCAAACGCATTCAGGAATTTAATGTTATATAAGAAGTATCGCATTTAAACGTTTTCGGCTAACCTCCAATGCGAAACTGACACATAACAGACTTCACGGAAACAAATCGTGAATGCGAAACAATACTTTTGAATTTTACGTTTCTTGCAGGGCATTTATTCATTTAAAAAAAAACACGCCAACGGTAACTAATCAGGTTAGCCATCCGCGATGGGTCATTTGCTCTTCCGTGGATGGTCGAAATGAGTGAAAACAAGATGATCGTATTGACCATGCCGAAAGGATACTTCGATTATCCTGATTGGTGAGTCTGACCTTATTACAACACTCAGACTGGCCATGAAATAAGAGTCTCTCTGACTATGTCGAAAAAATTCTGAAACGCTCTTTAGACCATCTAGAAGAATGGACTGGCTCTCTAATTTTGACCCTCTAACTTTGACCATCCATTTTCTCCGTGTAGCTAGAAAGCGAATTCTCACTTTTTTATGTAGAAGATCTGATTTTTTAGCACTGGGAAAATTTGAGGAAACATGCTTCTTGAACGAACAAATAATTTCCTCTTGCATTTTCTGAAAACCTAATACAATTTTTCAATCAAAACTTTTTTGTATTGATTCATAAACTCAATAGCTATAAAGCAAATTCTCATTTTTTTCAAATTGAAAATCTAATTTTTTTATAATCGTCCCAATTTGAAAAAACATATCCCTCAAGCTAGAAAGAAACTTCCACCTCCTTTTTCTCCGAACCTAATACCATTTTTTAATCACACCTCTTTTGTGTCGATTCCGAACCTCCACAGCAAAAAACTGAGGTTACAGTAATATTAGGCATTTTCACTTCATAGTCAGCTAACTTCACTTCGTTAACTGCTGAGGGAAAAACAATGGATCAAATGCATGGGATTCGCTCAATTTTTGCCTTATTTTGTTAATATCTTCGTAAAAACTAATTTTTTGTATATAAGTGTATTTGAAAAATAGTTTTTGTTTTTTAAGAACTATTTAATGATATAATAAAATGTTAATAATTATTATTCATTACGAAGATATTACAAAAGTAAAGTTTTGCCCCATACATTTGGTCCATTGTTTTCCCCTCAGCACTTAACGAAGTGAAGTTAGCTGGTGTTTGAAGTGAAAATACCTAATTGCGGCTCAAGTAAAACTTGGGATCATTTAGAACTTAGGCTCTAAGAACTCTTATTTTGGTTCCTTTTTAGTTCGTTTATCTCCGATAGATGGCCATCGCGCGTGCCGACGTTATCAACTGCGCATGTGCCGAGAAGCGCGGGCCTAGTTGAAATCAATCAATACTATGAATACCCTTCTACAAAAAAATGATTGGATCCGATTGCGAACGACTGAAAAAAATGTCAATCGTTCCCAATTGTGTTTCTTAATCGGTCGTACCGATTCGGAACGATCGAGGCCGGCTATCGTTGCCTATCGTTCTCAATCGGGACTCGAGATGAAGTAAGTCTGCCATTATGTTGATGGCAGCACATTGATCTCGCGGGAATTATTTGAAAACGATTATTTATTTTTTTTAAATTACATATCTGTAAAATATAACTTTTAAAAAGATTTTAAATTGTTAAATAATTCCCTCGTGATCAAGGAGCAATCACCAACATATTTCCAAATAACTTATTTTGTAGTAATTTTCATGAGTTTTGCATACGAACATTTTAATTATATTTTAATTTGTTTAATTCGGTTGCGACCTATTTTTTTTAAATGTTGATACCTAATTATAATAATTAACAGGTTTTTAGAAGTTATTTCTCAAATAAATTAACTATATTATTTCATTTTGATTGCGAAATTTAGTTTTCAAATTAACCCTTATGTGTGTGACAAAAAAAACACCTTCATCGGTGTAACGGAGTACCCGGGTATCCACCTCCTTTAAAAAAATTTTTAAATTTGTAAGAGGAAAACCCAAGTTATATTTCCCACCCCGTAATAATAATAATCAAAAAAACCCTGAGAACACCCCTACCACTTTTACTTGAACAAATTCGAAGACCCTCCACGTAAAACACTCAAAAAATGGAAAAATTGGAAATAATCACCTAAATTATCTTCAGAAAACCCCAACTTATATTTCCAACCCTATAATAATATTCAACAACCCCCTAAGACCACCACTACTACTTTTACCTTAACAAATCCGAAGAGCTTCCACATGAAATACTCAAAAAATTAAAAAATCAAAAATAATCACCCAGTCACCTTCAGAAAACCACAAGTTATATTCTCAACCACATGATAATATTCAAAAAAAACCCTAAGACCACCCCTTCTTCTTTTGCCTTAATAAATCCGAAGAACCTCCACATAAAAAACTCAAAAAATTAAAAAATTTAGAATTATCACACAAGGTGCCTTCAGAAAACTTCGAACTAGATTTCCAAACCCATAATAATATTCAACAACCCCCTCATACCACAACTACCGCTTTTACCTGAATAAATCCGAAGACCCTCTACGTAAAACACTCCAAAAATGTGAAATGATCACTCAATTTAACGTTCAGAAAGCCTCAAGTTATATTGCCAACCCAATAATAATATCCAATAACCCCTGAAAACCACTGCTATTATTTCTACCTGAACAAATCCGAAGAGCCTCCACGTAAAACTAAAAAAATTAAAAATAATCACCCAAGTCACCTTCACGGCTTCTGGGGTTAGGTTTCCGATCGACGTCTCTATGCATTTACCCGATAGCGAACGATTCAAACGCTTCTCCCGATTGAAAATGATTGAAAACGATAAACAAAAATTTGTCCCTATTAACGACAATTCAAAACGATTCACCTGTCAATCTGTCTCAATCGGGTCCAATCATTTTTTTCTAGAAGGGTAGTCATACAGATAAATATTAACAAACATTTTTTCTTCTTCTTCAAAACGAATTAAATTGCATTATAGAAATACCTACCTCCTTGAAAAAATTTAATATTAACCTAATATTGCAAGTGTATATTATATCATTTCAAATAGTCCCGCGCTTCTTGTGCTTGCGCAGTGGAAAACATAGGATTTTCAACATAACCTTAAAAACTGTCATATTTCATGTGCGATATCTTCCTTTGAAGAATGTCTAATGTCTATGCTTTTAGTTTCTTCATTAAATTTTTCCCAGTGAAATATTATTTAATTTGAATTATAAAGCAAAATGTGGCTTTGTTATAACCATTTGAATCCACACTTTGGGTTCATTTAGAAACCATTTATCATTTTGGGTTCCTTTTCAGCAAGAGAGGTTCCTTTTTGTTGCAGCTCCTTTGGAACCAAAAATTGGTTCTAACAGAAACCCCAGTTTTTTCTGTGTCAATAGCTAGAGAGCCAATTCTCACTCTTTTTTTAAATGGAAAATTGGATTTTTTATTTCCATCTGAATCATAAAAAACGCCTTTTGGAATTTTTTGCAAATTTTCAGGTTTCAATTCAGCACTGATTTATTTCGAGTGTATTTTCTCATGATCCGAGAGAAACTGGTAAGCGTTTACCAAATATTTTCATGGTGCCTAGACACTTCGTTTAATTATATGTTAAATGAAGAAACTTTAAGAACAGGCGAACATTTTTTACATGCTGTGTCCCGTGTAGAAAATTATCAGGGCAAACTTGCGTCCAGTTAGGGCATTGCCTAGACCGTCTAATCTAGACGGTCTTTTCGGGCCCTAATCGGGTGCTGGCTAGCCCGTCAGGATAAAAAAATTTTTTAAGGGTCTCATTCAAAATTTGTGTGTGTACATTTCCAAAAAGAGCCAGGATGTTTAAAAGTATCAAAAATGAAAAACAAGCTCTGAAAAAAATGAATTTTTTTCCTCATCATCTAGTCAGTCTTGTTGGGCCCTAAACGGGTGCTGACTAGCCTATCAAGACCAAAAGTTTGTTTAACTTTTGAATGCGAATATTTTTTTGCACATTTTCAAAAACAGCCAGGGTGTTGAAAAGTATAAAAAATGAAGAATTCAAATTAAAAGCAAATAATTTTTTTTCTCACCATCTAGAAATCTAGATTCTAGACAGTCTGAAACCATTTTTAACGTCAACCATCTAAAATAGATTTTCACAAGACCGACTGTCTAGCGCTAGATTAACTGCTCCAGACTAGCGTTTGTCCATACAAAAACGTTTCACTTCTACTCAGCACCATAATAGATCGCCTTGACAGCGCCACTTTAGCCGTCAGGACGGTCTATCCTGGCCCCGAATAGTTCCCCGATAATTTTCCACACGGAACATTTTTAATATTCTTAAATTTTATTTATCATGAGTGCACCTACTTCCATTTGGATGAGCCCAACATCCTCGGTTCGATTTCTGCTGCTGATGTTGACCAGCATATCACAATGCCAAGATGTGTCGATAATGGCATGATTATCTTTTTGATTAGCTAGCAGAGCAACTGAGGAACTAACTTCCACTGATCCACAGAGAGCAAATCCAATAGCCACGAGGGCGGCGACTATGTGCCGAGCACGTACTGCCGCTAAAAAGTGTGCAAACAATTAATAATTAAAAATTAAATGATAAAGGAGCGTTCACATATTAGGTAACATTAAAAAGGGGGAGAGGTTCTTATTTCCTTACGGTCTGTTATGTGGTGAGGGGGGGGGGGTATTTTGACCCGATTACGTAACATTTTTAATTTATTAATTTTCTGCAACATCAACTTTGTATATCAAAATTTCTAAATAAATAATTTTACATTCTCATAAAATTTATTTCTAAATGTTTTTGAACATTATTAGTAGAAGAGAAAATTTAAATTCAGAACAATTTTATTGTTTAATACTGGGAAATAATTCTCTTCTTAACATTTCGCTACCACACTATAATTTGTAAACTTTCTTACATTTTTAAAGGAATAAGGAAAATTAAATTATGAGCAAAAACTTATTTTGAAAAACTCGAAAAAAATCAGAAGCTCTTTAATAATTATGCAGGATTTGTGGAGATTTAATTTTTTCAAGACCTCTGAGGAAATTTTAAATGGATTTCAAGGGAAAATTTTAAATGATTGTTTTGTAATGAATTCTAAGAGAAAATTTAAAATGCTACAAAAGATTTTTAATTATTTGCTGAAATTTGTTAGAAGAGTGTAAAAGATTGTGAAGCAAAATTTTGCAATTTTGCCATATTACATGATTTTAGAAAAAATGTAAGTTTAAGAGAAAAAAAATTTGTTAGATTCTTAGGAAAAATTTAAATGATTTTTTATGTCGAAAAATTAATTTTAAGAAATTATCTAAAAACATTTAGAACATTTAAAACATTTCAAAAATTGCCAAAGAAGAGTCAGAACGATTTTAAGACAAGTTTTTTAATTTTGCAGAATTAAACAAAAAATCGCGATAAATTTGAATAATTTTTAAAGATTAGAAAGTTGAGAAGGGGTGACAAGATTAAAAAAGGAATTTTCTTAATATTCGTGTGAAAATTTGAATGATTTTTTATTTTGAAAAATGAACTTTGAGAGAAAATTCAAAAAGGTTTTTAAACATATCAAACGATTTATAAACATTTCGAAAAAGAGTGTAGAAGATTTTAAAGCAAAATGTTTCAATTTGGTAAGATTATGAAGTCTAAAAAAATCGAGTAAATTCAAGTGAAATTCAATAGAATTAAAGAGATTCAAAAAGAATTTTAAACTTCAAAAGTTTTTTAGAAATGTAGATTTTTAATGATTTTAAAAATGAACTTTCGAAGCTTTAAAAGAATTTCGATATCTTTCAAGAGAATAAAAAAATTGTCATAAAATTCCTGGGAAAATTTAGAAGATTATAAGGCAATTTTTTAGATTTTGAATCATTTTTCAAAATTTTGAAAAAAATTCGAGTCAGTTAAAAATATTTTTAGGAATTTAAGACGTTTCAAACAGATTAGAAATATTTAAAAACTTGGAAACATTTCCGAAAATTTATCAAATATTTCTTGATTTTTTCCAAACCTCTAAAAGTCCTATACATCTTTTAAAAAGACTCAAATTTTTTGTAATATTTTGTATCTTATAAAATGAAAAAGATTTCTTTGAAATCCTCTAGATTATCTTTTCACACATTTGAAATATTCGAAAATCTTTTTCTAATTTTCTCAGAATCAAGTCTCTGGTTAAACAAATTTTTTAATTTTAAGAGTTATTCATATTTTGGATCAGGTAAAATTGTGAAAAGGGGAAATATTTCGAATGACATGAAAAGGAATTGAGCTTGTATCATTTTTAATAGTAAACGCGGTTAGAATTCAATAATTTGAATTTTGTCTATCAGAATCTCTAAAAATTGAAAAATTTCAGACTAAAATTTTCTTTCTTTGAGAGTTTTATTAGAAAACAGTTGAAATTGTATTATTTCCAATTCCAAAATTTCCAAATTGACCAATTTTATTTTGGATTGAAGAATCTCAAAATTGAATGATTTCAGATTAAAATGTCGGAAATAGGACAATTTCAAAACGTTTCAAATTGAATAATTTCAGATTAGAATTTTGAAGACTGTTGAATTAAATTGTATTATTTATAATAGAAAGGGTTCAAAATTTAATGATATGAAATTAAAAATTTGTCATTCAAATAATTTTTAATTCGAAGCGATTCAACAAAATTCAAAACTAAATTGAATTTTTCAAATATGAAATTTTTTTTTCAATTTTTTAGATTTTTTCGTGTTTTGTTCTTCTGAAATTCTAGATTTTAAAATTCTCATTACATGAAAAAATGTATATATTAATGTCAAAACTGATTAGACAAATTTTTCTATGATCAAAAAATAAGTTCACCGTTATTTTCACCGTTCAAAATGGAAAAAGTTTTAACTATAAACCTTTAAAATGGAATTATTCTAAAAAAAGTGTTCAAAGTGAATAGTTTTAAGTGGCAAACATTGAGAATAAAATAATTCTACTTCTACTGTTCACCTTGAGTGAGTTAATAATTAATTCAATTTAGCAAAAAAAATTATTTAAACAAATTATTTTTCCTTCTGAAAAGTTAACTCTGAAATTTTTACCTTTTTACTTAGTAAAGTAATAAATAATGCAAGTTAAAAAACAAAGTTGTTTGAACAATTAATTATTGTTTATAACTATCTTCTCTTAGATAATTGCTAGAAAGCTATGGGTTTTTCTTTAATTGTAAACTTTTTGTCCACTTTTCACTAAGAGTGTTATAATTATGAATGAAATTTAATTAACATAAATTTGTTAACAAATTTGTATTGTTGATAACTATCTTCTTCTATATTAATGCTAGATTGCTGCTTTTTTTTTAAATTTTCAACTTTCTGTCAACTTTTCACTTAGAGCGAGATAGTAATTAATAAAATTCATCAAAAACAAATGTTTTAACAAGTTACTATTGTTTTCAACTATATTCTATTAGAGTAATGCTAGAAAGTTGTGGGTTGTTCTGAAATTTTCACCTTTTCTTTCACTTTTTAGTCAGGAGCAAATAATAGATATTAATATTAATTTAAAAAAAGCTCTCGGTAACTACTTGAAGGAAAATTTACATTTAATATGTTCCATATAGAAAATTTGAGGAATATTTCAAATATCTGTGTTATTTCAGAAAAATACATTCACAAAAAAGAAAGAGATTGTTTAAAAAATGATTCTGTCTATTTTTTATTTATCATTTGTTCATAACTAAAAAGGCAAAGCAAAGTTAAACATTTTAGCAAAAAACCGCAACTTTCTAGCACTTATCTACGAGAAGATAGTTATAAAAAACAATAAATTGTTTAAACAACTATGTTTGTTAACTTAATTATTTATTACTTTAATAAGTAAAAAGTTGGTAAAAATTTAAAATTTTCAGAAAAAGGCAACTATCTGGCATTAATATAAATGAAGATAGTTATAAACAATAATAATTGGTTTACACAATTATTTTTGCTGTGGGGCGAGGCAGCCAACCATTTCAGCAGTTATTGGGCGGCACACAAAATTTTAATACACAGACATATAATAATGTATAAGTTCTTCATTAGGTCCAAGATGATATATAAAAATGAAAAACAAAGTTGAATGTCTTCTCTGACATTTAATGGAAGTCAAAAGAAAAACCAATAAAATTGGAAAAAATCGGAAAAATAATATGTCATCTTCGTTGCTGCTGTCCGAGGTTATAGAAGGAGTTTATACCTTCTTCGGGTGGCCTCGTCGAGGGCCGCCACAAGCAATTCGCTTTTTAGCCGTTTCGGCATCATCTGCCGTTTGTTGGTTACCTCGCCCAACGTGTGCTTTTTTCACAAAAATTTCACACAAGAAAAGTATTTTGAATATCGAAAAACCAACCATTCCATCGTGTTAAACACGAAATTCTACTGCGGAAAATACTTACTTAACTTTTTTTGCACAACCTATACACAAAGGATAAACAAACATAAATCACAAAAATGTTCCTTCTACTAGTAGTTTTTCACAAATGACGCTGCTTTTTACAAATTTCGACATTCACGACACTCAACTTTTGGCAAGTACAGCGGACTAACCTAACCGATCATACATTACAAACACAGAAAAAACAGAAGTGAATTTTTATTGCGGTAATTTTCAAGCAGATGAAGTTTAATTTTTTCGTATCGAAACAAAACAAGACTCAATGGAGTTGACATGGTAACCATTTCCCATGTGGTGGGTAAATCTTATCACGTGAAGTTAATTTTTGTTGCAGGTGAAAATTACTCTGAAATCGCTGTAAAGATTACATTCTGTTTTTTCTGTGAAGGCGCGCGATTTCAATTAACACTGTGGGAATAAGAAGAAATTGGCTGCCTCGCCCCGTTCTACTCTATGGAATGGAGGCGTCGATATATAATTTAATGGATCGTTCGTACAATTTTCATAATTCTTGTATTTTTCCATGTATTTAATAATTTGTTATTTGACTCATTCAGAAGTAGCATTACCAATTCCCTTGGTAGATATAGTTACTAATTCATTTAGTCGGTTATTCTTACACATTTAATTCTTCTCTAGGTTTTTCTTAAGTTAAAATTTAAAAGTCATACATAATATTTGCAAAAGGCACGCACATGACACATGAAGTAGTAACTTTCCTTATGTCGATAATAAAGTCACATGCTACCTTGATACACGTGTATCTGTGTTTGCATTAATTCAGCATTGTGTTCAAAGATTCTCTTATCACGAATTACAAATAACAGGCTCCAGTCTACATTCATTTTTAGAAACGACATATGTGTTTGTCAGCTGACGGATTCGCAGATTTCCTGACTTTACAGTAAAATTATAAACCGAATAAAAAATTGGAAACCATAATATATAAAACATTGAATAGAACTATATACTGCACCCATCTTTCCGGAACAAACTAATGTTTCTAAGTAACAGTTTTTATTATCAAAAATATTATTTTTCCGTCAGACCCTGAAAAATAAAATGAAAAATAAACTCAGGTGATCCTAAAACTCTAATCGACACTGAATATAAAAAATACAACTCAGTTGTAACAAAAACTATTCGTGCACGTGGAACTTTTATCTGATCACTCTTCGGCGTAAAAATCTTTCCTCTTGTTCTTCGATTTTGATGGATTCAAATGTATATTGAATTTACGGTTTCACATTTTAAAATTAATTTTCGTTCTTGATCTGCTTCATAAAATTCTTCATATTCTTTATAAAAAATTCTTTTTTACAAACCTCGCACTTCTTTTGCAGCTTGCTTTATTTGTACACTGCCACGCTTGACGAACTGTACACTACCTCTCTTGACGAAGTCTGCCATCTCACAAAACCCAAAAATAGGGAAGCTACTGAGACATCTTCCTTATCACGATCATGTTATTTGATTTTCTTGAATCATTATCTTATGACAGTCGCGAATAAATTATAGAACCAATAATTTATCCGCCTAGTGGCCTCGACTTTGACTTGAGAACAATGATGCAAGATAAGGGGCCGTACATAAACTATACGTTAAATATTTTGGTCATCACCATTTGACGAACGTAGTTTTGTCTTACCGCCCCCCCCCCTTCCAAAAAGAAGCGTAGTAAATTGTTTTAATTAAATTAATACAAAATAACATATTGAAGTCAATATAAAACATTAAATCACTAAGATTTCAAGTAGAAATATATTCCATTTTCAACGAAATAGTTGAATTTTCAATCAAACAAGATTTTTTACCATAAAGATGAATTTGAGAAAATAATCATTTTTATACACCGCAGGCATGATTCGCGCGTATTACGTGCCTGTTTTCAGGACCTTAAGTAGCCCTTTAGGGGTCAGTGGTGGGAGCAGTACAATAATGGCCCCATTATTGTACTGTACAATAATGGGGCCATTATTGTACGGCTCCCACCACTATTCACTATCCATTATTGTTCACGTATCATTGGAGCATTGAAGCAATAGTTATCGTACATGATAAACCTACAGATAAAGGGAGAGGTAATTTAAGAAATTTTGACAATTTTTGGATATTTTTGAAAATTAAAATCTTGTTAACCGGCGCTAAAGTGAATTGTACCGATTCGACTCGCCACGTCAGACCTCCCCTGTGATACATGATGAAATAGTGGAACTTTCAAGCAACAAAAACGTATTATTAACAAAATAGTTTAACTTTCAAACAAATAGTTGAACTTTTAAGCAAAAAAGACGCATTTTTGCGAAAACGGTTGAATTTTGAACAAAAAAATTCATTTTCAACCAAGAAAGGGGAATTTTTTAACCAAAAAGGACATCTTTTTAAAAAACTGTAAAATTTCTGACCAAAAAAGATTTTCTACCAAACGAGTTCAATTTTCTACGCAAAAAGACGAATTTAAAAAAAATATAATTCTTAATGAAACAGTTACAATGGCAACCAAATAGCTGCACTTTCAAGCAAAAAAAACGCATTTTCAACCAAATAGTTTAACGTTCAGACAAATAGTTAAACTTTCAAGCAAAAGAGATGCATTTTTTCGAAAACAGTTGAATTTTCAATAAAAAAAGTTCATTTTCAACCAATAACGAGGAATTTTTTTCAAAAAAAAGGACGAATTGTGAACAAAACAGTAAAATTTTCGACCAAAAAAGATTTTCTACCAAACAAGATGAATTTTCACCCCAAAAAGACGAATTTAAAAAAATAATTTTCAACCAAGCAGTTGCATTAACCACCAAATAGTTGAAATTTAAAGCAAAAAAGACACGTTTTTAACAAAATAGTTTAACTTTTAAACAAATCGTTAAACTTTCAAACAAAAAATATGAATTTTTTCGAAAACAGTTCAATTTGCAATGAAAAAGTTAACTTTCAACCAAGAAAGAGGAATTTTTAAACCAAAAAAGACGAATTTTTAACAAAACTACCAAACGAGATGAATTTTCTACCAAAAGAGACGAATTTAATTAGAAAGTTGCATTAATAACTAAATAAGAGGAATTTTTTTAACAAGAAAAAGGAATTTTTTAATTAAAAAAGACGAATTTTTAACAGAACAGTAAAATTTTCGACCAAAAAAGATTTTATACGAAACGAGATGAATTGAACAGTTTCATTAACAAACAAATAGTGATGAATAACAAACTTGCAGATCTTTTTTGGGTGCATAATTTTTTAATTCATCTTTTTCCGTGTCTTGCATAGTTTGACGGGAAAATGGAATTTTCGATTTTTCATTTTTTCTTGTTCGATCAAAATTTTAATTTTCGTTTTTGCACGAAAATTAAAAAGTTGTTATGATAGTCTTGTAGGGCGTTCAAAAATCAAAGTTTTTGTTCTCGAAACTTTTTTTCGTATCGTGCGTTGTTCGGCTTGAAATTTTAATTTTCCTTTGATTTTTTGAATTTTGAAATTGCTATAACTCTGTTAATTTTCTCTTTATCTAAAAAAGTCATGTGGATAAATGGTTTGAATTTCCGAGTACTACGAATAACCGTGCATAGAATTTTTGAATCTTGAATAAAAGTGGTCTCAAAAATTTTGAAAATGGACTAACTTTTTGAATTTTCATCCAAAATGGCTGGCTAACGAACTTGACCTTCAGTTTAGGACACTTGAGTGTACAATGGCCAATCCAATCTGTCAATTCTTTCGAAAGTTATCGTGCAAGCAGATTAAAAATCTACAGACAGACAAATAGACAAATTCGCGAAAACCTGTTTTTCGGGTTCAGATGGTCTCAGAACGTGGAGATTTGCAAAACCTGGGCGGGGGGTAAATTTTATACAAATCTAATACCTTCCCTGATGAAAATATTTAAAAAAAAGTAGTTCTAAGCAAATATCTAGATATAATTTAGGCGAAATATTTTGTTAAATAAAATGTTATTGTAGCTTGTGTCATTTTTCCAAAAAGTTGAGTTTTTTATTTTCACTGTACTTTTATAACAAAAGTTCATACCAAATTTGTAGATCTTTTTTTCTTGTGACACAACTTTTGGCTTTTCACTTTTTTTTTTGTCGCTTGTCCAAAAATTCAACTGAACTTATTTTTTATTTATTACAATTAAAACAAAAACTACGCGTTCCATAAAAAAATTATTGATAAGAAATTTATAGTTCTTTTCGGGGTGAACAACTTCTGTCTATCATTTTTTTTCGTACCTTGCGACGTTTTTCCAAAAATTTTATTTTTTTATTTTTAATGCTATTTTTCACGATTATAATAAAAACTACCTATCCTATCAAAAAACGATTGATAAGAAATTTGTAGCTCTTTTTTTTGTGAACAAATTTGGTCTATTTTTCTCTTAGCTTGTGTCGTTTGTCCAAAAAAATTTATTTGTTTATTTTTAATGTTGTTTTTTATGAATAAAACAAAAACTACGCATCCTATCAATAAGCGATTCATAACAAATTTGTAGATCTTTTTTGGGTGCAAAATTTGTGTCTATTTATCTTTTTTCTTATCTTGCATAGTTTGAACAAAAAATTAAATTTTTCATTTTTCATTATTTTCTGTACGATCAAAATTTCTTGTAGGGCTTTCAGAAATTAACGTTTTCCTTTTCTTGCCTTTTTTCATATCGTGCGTTGTTCGGCTTAAAATTGATATTTTTCTTTTTATTGACAAAAGTCATGAAGATAAATTGTTCGACTTTTTGAGTACTATAATTAACCGCATATAGAATTTTTTAATCTTGAAAAAAAGGTCACAAAAATTTTCAAAATGCGCTCACTTTTTGAATTTTTATCCAAAATGGCTGGCTAACGAACTTGACCTTCAGTTTAGGGCACTAAAAGAGTGTACCAAAGGCCCATCTAATAGAATAATTTTTTCAGAAGTTATCGTGATGAAAATGTAAAACATGTTCATATTCGTTGAAAAAAACGACTTGAAAATATAGCTTTTAGTAACAATATAAATTTTATGAGTAAATGAGCATTGAATGCATTATCATTTTCAGGTATTGAGTTCCCATTCAATAAAGAAGTTTATCATAGAAAGTCTTTTATCTTGATCATAAAAAATATATCAGCCGGAATCTTATCAAAGTCTCACTTCTTTATAACTACACTGATACCTACGTCAACAATAAATAAAAACAATCCTTCATTGGAAATAAAATCCTCTAAATTCTCTTCATAAAATTATCACAAATTACTTTGAAGCGGTTTATTTATAGCAATTTTAGTATTATGAGAAATATATTTTTTAATATTCAAATTGAAATATGAGATAAATACATTTAAAAATAATGTTCATTAATTAATATGACTTAATTAAGAAATAATCAATAATAATAAGAACAATTACAAATATTAATAAATGAAGAAGTAAGCGGGTCAAGGGCATTCAGCCATATCTCAACAAATAAACTTCGTTGTTTTCAGCACAGCCATGCAAATTCAACCAATCAGCATTCTTCCATATTAGTTATTTATTGCTAAACTTGAATAGTTTAAACTGGAATTCACAATAAATCTGAGTTGAATTTACAAAAATTAGATTTTATTTTTACTTTGGAAGATAATCCAATGTGGGTTATATTTTACTCTAGGATTGTCTTCAATTTGGAAGTATTCAAGTATTCATTCCTTTTCGATTCGAAAACTTAAAAAATTGCAGATTATTATTTACCCTCGATCTAATTTTTTGGAACTAGTTCAAATTGTAATTCGTCTATAATATAAAAACTTCGAATTATAATAAAGCCTAGAGAGATTGATCGACGACCTGGGTCCAAGCAGTGTTACGGAACGAACGTGTTATTTAAATAAATGACACGAGAATTCTATAATGATAATATAATAATAATATTCTAAGAATTAAGGCGCTTCTAGTTTCGATTTTCTTAGGATTTTGAAGGACAAATAGTATTCTACGAGGTAAAATAATTTAATTCATTTTTAATAATAAATAAATTTTTTCCCATTTGTCTGGCCGCCTTATTTGTTTGTTTCAGAAATGCAAATTTTTAATATTTTGAACATAAAATATAATTCAAAATAGGGCTATAGTACCCTCATTTGATATTAGCCAGGGCACTGAAGCCCTGTTCTCAATTACATTATAGATTTAAAATTAATAAAAATCCATGAGTTAACAAAAATACAAACCAAAATGGGTCAGCCCAAGGTGTTGATATATTTTCTATCGTTTCCCAAAATATCAGCCAGGTATCTTCTTTAATTTGAAGATAAGAAGCTGGATAAAAATAGATAGGGAACACGGAAGTTGATGAAGTCATAGTTTTACATTGGACTCTATAACTGAAGCCGTTTGTCAAAAATTACTAAAATATCGATTTCTAGAAAAATTCAAAAAAAGTAAATTTAAAAATTCGTAGAGAAAAATCAAAATAATGAGAAACTTTGTAACCTTATTTTAAGCAGGGTGTCTATAACGTTTCTTTAACAAAAAATTCCAGGACTTCTCCAGGGTTTTCAGGATAAAAATATCAATTTCCAGGTATCTTTTTTTTACAGGAAAAAAATACTCTTCACGAAGATCAGTGAAATTTTTTAGTATTCAGTTTTGATAGTGAAAAATATGAAATCGTATCAAAAACACTATAAAAGGGTGGCCGCAAAACTTCATTTTGAAAATTCCCTGATTTCTCCCAGATTTCTCGCAAACCAATTTTTTATTTTCCCTGGATTAGTATTCAAAGACCAGAATTTGAATCTTGTAACATTTGTAACAAAGAATATTTTATGAACGGAAGCAAACAATTTTAAATTAAAATTTAAAAATTTGAAATTCATTATTTATTTCAAAAACAAAAATTTACTTTTTTATAATGAAAGATGAACTTTTCATCCAAAAGTACGAACTTTTAACAAAACAGTTAAAATTTCTACCAAAATGATGAATTTCCAACAAAATAGTTTAATTCTCAACAAAATAATTATATTTTCAACAAAGTAGTTGAATTTGTAACCAAATTGTTTCATTTTCAACCTACGAAGATAAATTTTCTACCAAGTGATGGACTTTTCAAATAAAAAAGATTTTTTCTGTCCAAACAGACAAATGATCAACAAAAAAGAATAATTTAATAACCCAAAAGACCAATTTTTAATAAAATACTTGAATTTCCTACAAATTAGTGGAATTTTAAACTAAATACTGGAATTTTCTATCTACAAAGATGAATTTTCGACCAAATAGTTGAATTTTTAAACAAAAAATGTTATACTTCAACCAAAAACAGTTAAATTCTCAACCAAAAACAGTTAAATTTTCAACACAAAAAGTTGAATTTTCAACAAAAAGATGATTTTTTTACGAAAAATATAATAGTTGATATTGTAAACAAATAAAAAAACGATTCTCGACAAAAAAGTTAAATTTTCGACTGAAGAGTTGAATTTTCAAGAAAATAATTAAAGTCTTAACAATATAGTTAAATTTTTAAACAAGAAGATTAATTAATTAATTTTTTTAACGGAAGAGATGAATTTTCAAGAAGAAAATTCATTTTCAATCAAACAGTTGCAGTTTTAACCATAAGAAGAAATTTCAACCAAAAAGATTAGTTTTTTTTCCAATAAGGTCGAATTTTCAATTAAAAAAGATCAATTTTCAACCAAAAATGGAAAAGTTGCTTTCTTGGGTGAAAAATTCATTTTAGACAAAAAAACATGTTCAACAAAATAGTTGGATTTTCAAAACAAACAGACGAACCTTCAACCAAAAAAATAATTTTTGAAGAATGTGTTTAAATTTTACACAAGTGGTTGAATTGTCAATTAGGAAAATCAATTTTCAAGCAAAAATGGAATATTAACATTGTCAGTTAAAAAAGTTAATTTTTTGAACAAAACAATGAGTTTTCAACAAAGTAGTTAAACCTTTAACTGAAGAAATGAATTTAAAAAGAAGATAAAACTTCAGGTTAATATTTAAAATTTCAGTTTAGAAAATCAATTTTGAACCAAAAATAGAATAGGGGAGACCACCTGACAATGGGTAATGCGATCATACAGTAGATTATCATTAATTAAAAATACTAATCTATGTGAAACAATTAATTTAATTAATTATTAGTCAAGACTTTATAAATTAAAATTATAAATAATTATTTTAGGTATATTTGTGCTTTTAATTAACAATTATCTACTGTAGATTCATTATCTACTGTATGGTGATCTCCCCTAGTTACATTTTGAAGTTAGAAAAGTGATGAATCTTCAACTTTTATAGTTAAATTGTCAATTAAAAAAGTTAATTTTCAACCAAAAATAAAACGAATCTTCAACTGGAAGGATGAGTCTTCAACAAAAACAAATTTTTTTAATGAAGTGGTACAACCTTCAACCAAGTAATTGAATTTTTTACCAAATAGATCAATTCTCAACAATTAAATTAATAGTAAATATTACAACCAAATAGGATGACTTTTGAACAAAATTGTTGAATTTCAACCAAATAATAAAGTTCTTAACTAAAAATATAATCGTCAGGAGGAAACAATTGAAATAAACAAAAAATAGAAATACAAGGCAAATAAATTACAAGAATATTATATCAGAGTGGCCGCAAAATTCTTTTTTGAAATTTCCTAACTTTTACTTGACTAATTTTTCATTTTCTCTGACCATTAATATTCAAAGACCAGAATTTTAATCTTGTAACATTTTTAACATACACTGTTTTATAAACAGAATAAAACCATTTTTAATACAAATAAAAAAATGTTAATTAAATATCCTTGACAGTTATTTAAAATGTATTTTATGAAAATTCCGTGACTTTTAAAATTTTTTTTTCAAAATCCTCAACTATCCCTGACCAATAAAATTCCCGGAATAAATGATAAACTTCAAAATATTTCCGATTGTAACTTCATGATTTTTCACCGTGATAAAATGAACAATCGTAGAAATTTCGTCTTTTTAGCTTGAAAATTCAACAATTTGATCAAAAATAAAACTATTTGGTTGAAAAATAGCTTTTTTGTTGAATATTCAAATTTTTGGTTGTAAATTCAACAATTTCGTTAAAAATTCGTCTTTTTTGATTTTCTTCAACAACTTGAAAATTCGTTTTTTTTAATCAATTTTTCAAACTCAAAATTTTGATTACTTCATTTTTTATTCAAAAAAATATATTTTTGGTTAAAAATTCAACTATTTGATTCAAAATTCATCTTCCTTGATTGAAAATTCATTTATATATTTGAGGATTCAGCTATTTTGTTAAAAATTTGTATTTTGGTAGAGAATTCATCGTTTACAATAGAAAAGTCATCTTCTTCATTGAAAATAAACTTTTTTGTTAAAGATTGAAATTTTGGGTTAAAAATTCAACTGTCTTCTGAGAAATTCGTCTTATTGGCTTGAAAATTAAACTGTTTTTGGTTGAAATTTAACCTTTTTTGTTTGAAAATTACGACCATTTGGTTGCACCTTGCAGGTTGAAAATTCAACTATTTGGATAAAGTCATCTTTTTTGGATTGAAAATCCAACTAGTTTGTTAAAATTCCGTCTTTTTGGATAGTAAATTCATCCTTTTTGGTTGAAAATTTAAAGGTTCGGTTGAAAATATTTCTGTTTTGTTTGAGGACTCAAATATTTTGTTAAAAATTCTTATTTTTTGGTTGAAAAATCAATTACTTGGTTAAAAGTCTAACTACTTGTTGAAAAATTGCTACAATTGGTTGATCATTTCAGTGAATTTGAGTAGATGAATTTTCAAACCGAAGAGACAAATTTTTAACCCAAAAAGGGGAATGTTCAACAAAACAGATGAATTTTCAACTTAATTGTCAAATTTTCAATTAAAAATTAATTTTAAACCAAAAATAAAACGAATCTTCAACTAAAAGGATGAATCTTCAACAAAAAACATGATTTTTTAACAAATTGGTTCAACAATCAACCAAGTAATTGAATTTTTAAATTCATCTCTTCAGTTAAAAGTATGAATAATACAAAATTAACCAAACGGTTATTATTATTTTCAACCAAAAAACATAAATTTCGAACCAAATTGTCGAATTTTCAAACAAAAAAGATTAAACTTCAACCAAAAAGACGACTGTTTAATAAAACAGTTGAATTTTTGACTAAACAAAATAACTTTTTAACAAAGAAGACAACTTTTCAACAAAATAATTAAATTTTCAACCAAATAGTACAATTTTTAACAAAGATGTTCAACTTTCAACCAAATAGTTATATTGTCAATCAAAAAAGATTAATTCTAAACGAAAAATATAATAGTTGATATTTCAACCAAAAAAATATTTTCATTTAAATTAAAAAACAGTCAAATTTAACCAAAGAGATGAATTTCCAACGAAAAATGTAACAGTCGATATTTGAAGCAAAAAACATTTTTGTTTTAACTCAAAAACTTTTTAATTTAACCAACAAAGACGAATTTTCAACAAAATAGTTGAATCCTCAACCAAAATAGATTTATTTTTTAACAAACAGTTGCATTGTTAACGAAAGGAGATAAAATTTCAACAAAAGAGTTGAATCTTCAACTTGAATAGTTCAATTTTGAGTTTGGACAAATTAAATTTTCACCAAAAATAAAACTAATCTTTAACTAAAAGGATGAAAAATGATGAAGAAATCAGAAATATATAAAAAAATAATGAAGAAAATGATCTCGTCTCTCCGTAGCTTACTTGATAAGTGAATCAGACCGGCAATCTGAAAGACCTGGGTTCGGATCCCAGCGGAGCTTGAGAGCAATTTTTTAACAATTTAGAAATGAAAATCAATATTAAAAAAATATTGATTTTAGACCACTAGACAAAGAACAATTAACATCAAATTATTCAAAAAGGATGACTTTTGAACAAAATTGTTGAATTTGCAAACAAATAATAAAATTCTTAACTGAAAATATAATCTTGACCAATTTTTCATTTTCCCTCACCATTAATATTCAAAGACCAGAATTTTAAACTTGTAACATTTTTAACATACAATGTTTTATAAACAGAATAAAACGAAGTCACATCGAAATTATAAAATTTTAAATTTATCATCCGTAACAGTTATTTAAAGTGTCTCTTATAGAAATTCCTTGACTTTTGAAAGATTTTTTTCAAAATCCCTGACTTTCCTTGACCAATAAAATTCAAATAGTTTTGAATAACTCAAATTTAGACCAATTCTAAACAATAAAAGCTTATTACACACGGAATCAAACTTATTTTTAATATATTAACAGAAAAAAATTAATAGATTTAAAAAAATGTCATTGAATTGTTAGAGTTGAAAAAATAAACTTTCAAATATTTTTGATTGTAGCATCATGATTTTTCACCGGGACAAAATAAACAATTTATTGTTAAGAAGGTGTCTTTTTCCACTTTCAAACAAAAAAAATTAGAAATCAAATGAAAAATGGCGGAATTATGAATTATTATATGCATGAACCTACCAAGAAACGGTTCACCAGAGAACAAGTTTAAAAACCTATTTTATTCTTTAAGATAATAAAAATAAAATCACATTTACATAATTGTATTTATAAACTTAAGATTTGTCCTTATTTTCTATAATTCTGAGCTTTAAAATTTAAAGAAAAATTTGTTTAAAATTAAAACCTACCCCTGACTTCCAGTGCTGCAAGTCTTAATTGTACGCTGCCGCGCTTAAGACGCACAAGTGCCGCCATAATTTCAAAAAAAAAAGAAAGTTGGATAATTTCACCTCGGAAAACTTCTGTACTTCCGGCACATTTTATGACCCCGGAGTGACACTGTTGAACATGAAAAGTAGATCAATCTGACCTAACCGGCGCGAGAGGACTGGTCATCGAGAACACGACTGAATGGACATCTCCGTTAACGAGACTTGATACAATAAGTACCTAATGTTGGGTCAGCCTTGACTAGATGTATATCGTACTCAACGCCTACCTTGCTGCTCTTCACACGCGACACATCGTCCAATACAAACACAAATAGTGAACACTCTTTTTTCACGAACTCTAATTCTAACAGGACCGAATTTAGACAGAACTACAATATTCAATTGAAACTAAGGAGCCAGTCCATGAACTACATTAACAATTTCGGACTATCCCCCCCCCCTTTAAGATCCCTTTTTGACGAACGTAGTTTTGTCTTAACGCCCCCCACCTCCAAAAAGAAGCGAAGTCAATTCTTTTGAATAAAATTAATGTAAATATCATATTGAATTCAATATGAAACATTTTAATCCTTTGGTGATTGTGAATTCTCTTTAGTTAAAGCTCCTTCGGCTTTAACGAACACATTCTCATCAGGTATCTCGTGCTTCGCACTCGATTTCGTTCAATGTGCGAATTTTTCTACATTAACTTCAACTCTATTATATCAAATGTATATTATATTTATTTCTGTACTTCGATCTGGGACTGCTTATTCAGATATTGCCAGTGGTCTAGTCGAGGCCTGGCGCCGCCAGGGTACTTTTTTCGAAGACCTGGCGGCGCCAGGCAACTTTCTTGTCACACGGAAAATTTTTCCAGTTATGGGCCATCCATAAACTATGTTACCAATTTTTGAATTTTTTTTATCTCTCCCAAAAGTAACGTAGCCGTGGCTAAAGACGGATTTTACGTTCATAAATGCTTTTGAATAAAATTAATGTAAATTGCATTTTCAACAAAACAGTTGACTTTTCAACCAAGAAAGGTTTTCTACCCGAAGAGATTAATTTTCAACAAAAAAGACGAGTTTAAAAAAAAAATCAATTTTGAACCAAACAGTTGCATTAACAAACAAATAAATTAACTTTTCAGTAAAAGCGACGAGTTTTCAAAAATATAGTCAAATATTCAGCAAAATAATAACATTTTCAAGGCAAAAAGACGAATGATTTCGAAGACAGTTGATTTTCAAAAAAAAAGTTACTTTTCGACCAAGAAAGATAAATTTTCAACCAAGAAGGATGTTTTTTCTACCATAAAATATGAGTTTTTAACCTAAAAGGATAAATTTCTAACAACATAGTTGAATTTTCAACCAAAAATCATAACTTAAAAAAATAATTAAATTTTCCAAAAATAATTAGATTTTTAACAAAATAGTTGAATTTCTAACTAAATAGTCGAATTTTCAGCATACAAAAATACATTTTCAATCAAATAGTCGAATTTTCGCACACAAAAAATTACAATTTAATCAAATATTTGAATTTTCAAGACAAACAGACAAATTTTTTAGAAGGCTGTTGAATTTTTATTTAAAAAAAAATCATTTTCAACCAAGAAAGATGAATTTGAAATAAGAAAGTAAAGTTTTCAAGCTCAAAAGTCGAATGTTTTAAAAAACAGCGGTCTTACAAATCTAAAAAAAGTGAATTTTCAACAAAATTTTATACCAAATAATTAAATTTTCAACCAAAAATGGAATAGTCAAATTTTCAGATAAAAACTCTGATAAAGAAAAACTTTGAACAAAAAAAAAAACGAATTATCAACCAAATTGTTAAATTTTCAATAAAAATGACGAATTTTCTACAATACAGTAGAATTTTCAACATAAAAGTTCATTTAGAAACAAATAGTTGAAATTCCAACACTAATTATGGATCCTCAATAAAAAAAAAAAAATGTTTTGCAAAATTGTTCAAATTTAGGTCGAATGATCGATTTTTCAAGCAAAAAAGATGAATTCTCAACTAGGCATAATAACAATTGATATTTCAAACAAACAATTTTTAATTTTTAACCAAAAAGAAGAATTTTCATCAAAATAGTTAAATTTTCAACCAAAGTTGAATTTTTGATAAAAAATATGACTTTTTGAAATATAGTTACATTGTCAACAAAATAATTAAATTTTTAACCAAATAATAGAATTTTTAACCAAACCAGATAAATTCCGAACCAAAAATATAATAGTAGCCTTTTCAATAAAAAAAATAACTTTTACCTAAAAATATAGTTGGATTTTCTTATTGGGTTAAAGTTCTTAGTGTTATCTAAGTTCATAACGTTATTTCCACTTATGACCCCCCCCCCCCTGTTACAACCTTAGTTTTCAGCCCCCCCCCCTCAAACTGGAAACGTAGTTTATGGAAAGTACCGCCAGCCCACTTTTTCTTTTAGGACTATACCACTGGATATTGCACATTAATGTGAAAATTCTATTTTTCATGATAACTTTAACATTTTTTCCTTATTTTACACAAATTTTTATTCGATAATGTATTTACCTCGCACTGCGCGCTCGGTCTCTGTACTTCCCCCATATTTGTGCACAGAACTTTTAAAGTTAAAGGACAAAGCATCGACAACTGTAATTTGTTGATTGTGAATTCTCTTTTGTTAAAGCTTCTTGGGCTTTAACGAAAACATTCTCATCACATGTCTCCTGCTTCGCACTCGATTTTGTCCAAAATGCGAACTTTTCTACATTAGGTTCAACACTATTATATCAAATGTATATTATATTCATTTATGTACCTCAGCCTGGGATTGCTGATTCAGATATTTCAAAATAAAGCACAAGTTTTATTTATCATGATTACTTTAATATTTCTTTCTTATTTTGCATTAAATTTTATCCTCAGCTAACCTGAAGTATTTATCATTTCAATAAATTTATATTATTAAAATTAATAATATGAATTGGTATTGAAACAAACGTATTTGTATTGTCTTGTTTTTATAATTGAAAAAAGTGCGCATCCTAAAAAAAAAATTTGTCATTAAACATTTTATTGCAACTTGTGTCGTTTTTCCATATATTTAATTTATTTAGTTTTAATTTTATTTTTTACGATTTGAACCAAAAATACGCATCCGTGCGTAATGTGGTTCTAAGCAAAATTTTATAACTTTTGCCTATTAATTTTTTTTCGTCTCGCGTGTGTTTTTTCCAAAAATTTTTATTTTTTTATTTTTAATACTATTTTTTACGATTAAAACAAAAACTACGCTTATTTGAAAAAATTATTTATGACAAATTTTCATAGTTCCTTTTTGTCTGAGCAACTTTTGTCGATTCATTTTTTTCATATCTTGTGTCGTTTGTCCAAAAATTTAATTCTTTTATTTTAAAAATTTTTATTTTCTGAGATTAAAACAAAAACTATGCATCACATCAAAAAGTGATCGCTAACAAATTTGTAGATCTTTTTTAAATGCACAATTTTTTGTGTATTCATATTTTTACGTACATTGCGTGGTTTTTCCGAAGATTTAATTTTTCTATTTTTCATGCTCTTTTTTGCAAATATAACAAAAACTACGCATCCTATCAGAAAGTTATCAATGATAAATTTGTAGATGTTTTTTATATGCACAATTTTTGTCTCCTCACTTCTTTTTATATCTTGCATAGTTTGACCGAAAAATGGAATTTTTTTTATTTTTCATTCTTTTTTTTGTGCGATCAAAATTTGAATTTTTGATTTTTCAAAAAATTCAAAAAGTTGTTCTGACAATATTATAAGGTTTCAAAAAGCTACGTTTTTCTCTCCCTAAATTTTTTTCACATCGTGGGTTTTTTGGCTTAAAATGTTCATTTTCGTTTGTTTTTTGGAATTTTGAAAATTTTATAACTCCGGTATTTTTTTTTATCAGAAAAAGTCATCAGATAAATTGTTCATCTTTTTTAATACTGATAATAACCGGACATAAAAAAATTTTAATATTGAAAAAAGTGGTCTCAAAATTTTGCAAAATGTGCTCACTTTTTTAATTTTTATCCAAAATGGCTGGCTAACGAAGGTGACCTTCATTTTAGGACACTTGAAGAGTGTACCAAATCTCAATCCAATCTGTCAATTCTTTCGAAAGTTATCGTGCTACAATCTAAAAATCTACAGCCAGACATACAGACAAACAGACAGACACATTCGTAAAAACCTGTTTTTAGGATTCAGGAGGTCTCAAAACGTGAACATTTGACAAAAACTTGTGGGGGGGGGGGTCAAATTTTACAGGATGAGAATGTAAAAATTTTTGTTAATTAACATTTTATTGCACCTTGTGTCGTTTTCCCAAAAATTAATTTGTTTATTTTCAATTTTTCTTGCAATTAAAAAAATACGCATCCTACCAAAAAATTATTATTAAAAATTTGTTCTTTTAATCACAGACTGCTATTAAGAAATATTCGCTTTTAGTTGGAAAATTGAAATTTTCGTTTTTAACAGCATTCTTCACGATTAAAACGAAAATTATTCATCCAATCAAAAAATGGTCAATGGAAAATTTTTAGGTCTTTTTAAGGACAATAATTCTGTTTATTAACATTTTATCCGTATCTCACATTGTTTGGCTTAAAATTTTCATTTTCGTTTGTTTTTTGGAATTTTGTAAATGCTATAACTCTGGCAATTTTCTTTGTCGAGTCGTACATAGAATTTTCAAATCTATGCTAACAATCTGGACCTTCAGTTTAGGACACTAAAAACCTGTTTTTCGGGTTCAGATTAATTTTTAACCAAAAATTTGCATTAACAACCAAATAGTTGATTTTTTAGCAAAATAGTTGACATGAAGAAAAATTAACAAAAAACATGAATTCATGAAAATAGTTGAATTTTAAACCAGCAAAAGATGCATTTGCGACCAAATGGACAATTTTTAAAACAAATGGGATTATAATGCAAAAAAAAAATCAATTTTTAATCCAAAGGGAACAATAACAAAACTATTTAATTTTCGAACAAGGAAGTTTAAAATTGAACAAAAAGCAGTTGAATTTTCAAGCAAAAGAGACAAAATAGTTGAATCCTCAACTAAAAAGAAGATTTTTCAAAAACAAGATTAATCTTATGTCCAAAAAGATGAATTTATCAGAAAATACGTGAATTTTCAATTTATGAAGGGGTAATTTCCAACCAAAAATGGAATATTCAAGTTTTCAGATAAAAAATTAATTATTTTCAACAACAAAAATTTCCAACCAAAAAAGATGAATTTTTAATTAAATTGTTCAATTTCCAACCAAAAAGATGAATTTGTCATCAATTTCTAACAAAAGTGTTGAATTTTAAACACAAAAAGACGAACCATCTACAAAACAGTTAAATTTTCTACCCAAAAATATGATTTTTCAACAAAAAAACTAATTTTTTACCAAATAGTTTAATTTTCATAAAAATAGTTTAATTTTTGAACAAATAATTGAATCTTTTAAAAGAAAATTCATTTCCAACCAGAAAAAGGATTTTTTAACAAAGTAGTTGAATCCTCAACTACGTAGATGAATTTTCAATGAAGAGAAATGAATTTTAAACCAATTTTCTACTAAAAAAGATATTTTTAAAAACTAAAAATGGAATTGTCAATTTTTCAGTTTAAAAGAATAATTTTCAACAAAAAGAAACAAATTACCACAACAAGTTACCAAAAAAAAAACAAATTTCCAACAAAAAAGTTAATTTCCAACCAAATAGTCAAATTTTCTACTAAATTGTTGAATTTTCAACAAAAAAGTTCATTTTTATAAAAAAACTGAATTTTCAAAAAATAAGTTCAACTTTTAAATATGTAGTTAAATTTTTGACCAAAAAAGATGAGTTTTTAAACAAATAGTTGGGTTTTCCATAAAATAATTAAATTTTTAACCAAATAGTAGAATTTTGAACCAAACGAGATGAATTCCGAACCAAAAGTATAAAAGTAGATTTTTCAACAAAAAAAGGGTCATTTTTTTATACCAAATTGTTGAATTTTCAAACCAAAAAGACGAATGTTCGACAAAACTTTCAGTCCAATAGCAAAAATGTGTATTTTCAACTTAAATGATGAATCTTGAAACAAAAGAAACTTCATTTTCTGAAAAATAGTTTAACTTTAAACAAAGTAGTTGATTTTTCAAACAAAAATATTTTTATTTTAAATGAAAAAATAGTTAAGTTCAACAAAATAAGACCAATTTTGAACAAAATGGTTGAATCTTCAACCACAACAGATTGATTTTAAACCAAAAAGTTGCATTTTCAACCAAAAATGATGAATCTTCAATGAAAAACATTAATTTTGTACCAAAAAATAAATTTCAAGAAAATAGATTAATTTTAAGTCAGATAGTGAAATTTTCAGCTAGATAAGATCAATTTTCCATTAAAAATATAAATTTTCAACCAAAAATTGAAAAAAGAAGAATTTCTAACAAAATAGATTAAATTTTCAACCAAAGTGATTAATTTTTACTAAAATAATGAATCATTGAAAAAAATTAATTTTCACAAAAAAGTTAAATATTCATTCCAACAGATGATTTTTTAACTAAAAAGATTAATTCTCTAAAAAAGGAAAAATTAAGTTTTAAACCTAAGAGATGAATCTTCAACCAAAAAAAATCATTTTTACCAAAGTAATTCATCTCTCAACCAAGTAGTTGAATTTTTGATAAAAAAAGATGTCTTATTACCAAAATTTTTAAATTTACAATGAAATAATTAAATTCATAGAACTTCATAAAAAATATTTCTGAAAATTTCATCATGAAATTCCAATAATTTCTAAAAAAGAGGATTGTCGGGTTTACCTCGAAAACGGAAAAAGCTACAACTTTTTAGTCCAGAGAATTAAAAATCAAAATTTGGTACAGCGATTGTACTGCAAACGGGCAAAAATAATATTTATATTTTTCTGAACAAATTTCCTGCTGGAATTCTTTTATTGCTAAAAAATCGTACTACTGTCCACAAGCTTAAAAATATAAATGGATTATTTATGCAATATCAGCGGTAAAAATTTATAACTGTAATTTAAAGAAAAATGTTCATAGGCTATTCATTCAAGTAGTCGTAAAAAACCATAAAGAATATTTTCTGTAAATTTCATCAAAAAATTCAAAGAATTGGCTGAATTACGGCTAGTTGAAGTAAAAAATACAAAAAAAATCGGTGTTCTAAAAAACGAGTTTTTCGGGTTTATTTTGAAAACGGCGAAAGCTAAAATTTTTTTATTCATAGAAAAAAGACGTGCACTTAAATTTCATATAAGAATATATACTTTGAAAATCAAAATTCAAAACTTTTTTCAAAAGTGTCCAGGGGCCAACGCCGTTTAGCGTGAAAAATTTATAGGCGGTTATAGAAGCCGGCCCCTCAATTAATGTATTAAGCTTTGATTTCCGCTCTCTAAATATAGTCTAGGCATTACGCCGGAAAAATGCTGAAAATTCCAGAAAAAATAACTAAAGTAAAATTTTTAATGAAAAAAACAAACAATTTGTATTGTAGAGCAAACATGTTCACCAGAAAAAAGAAAGTGGACAAATTTATGCGAAAAACTGAAAAAAAAGATTTTATCTTTAATAGGTTCCAAGTTACGGTAATTTGAGAAATCCCCACTTTTTTAAATTTTTTACGAAAAATCACTACGTTTTAAACAACTAATTTTGACTGATTCAAATAATGTGGATTCGACGACTGACAAATTATTCGAAATTGACTTTTGAAAACAGTCAATTTGACTCACTGATGAAATCAGTCATTTTAAATGATCCAATTTGTGGAATTTTCAAGCAAAATAGGTCAATTTAAACAAAACACGGAAAAGTTTTCTTTTTAATAAAAGAGGAGAATTGCTAACTAAAATAATGAAACATTAAACTAAAAAATAAATTTTCAACAAAGTCATTTCACTGGCGACCTAGTAAATTAATTTTAAACCAAACAGATTAATTTTTGACAAAAAAAAACGAATTTTCAACAAAATACAAGAATTTTCGAACAAAAATATAAATTTTCAAAAAAATATATTTCAACTAAAATTATGAATCTTCAACACCGAAAATTGTTTTTTTTTTTATAATTAGGCCCAATTTGAACCAAACAATAACATTTCTAATCAAGAAAGATGAATTCTTAACAAAACATGTAACAGTTGATGTTTCCAACAAAAAAAGATTTCAATTTTAAATAAAAAACAGGTGTTATTTGAAACAATGAAGAATTCAATTTTAAATCGAAAACAGTTGAGTTTAACAAAAAAGATTAATTTTCAACTAAAAAATGTAATTTCTACTAATGAAAATGAATTTTCAACAACATACATGAAATTTTGACCAAATATGTAGTTGAATTTTAAACTAAAAAAAGTCAATATTCAACCAAAAATGGAATAGTTCAATTTTCAGTCAAATTAATTAATTTTCAACGACAAAAAAAAGGAATTTCCAACAAAATAGTTAAATTATAAACCATAGAGATGAATAATTAACTAAAATTATAAATGTTAGAAAACTAGTTGAATTTTCAACCAAAAAACAAGAATTTTCAACAAAATACGTGAAGTTTCAAACAAAAAGTTGATTTTTTTACTGAAAAAGATTAATTTTAAACCAAAGGGAAAAAATTTAAACTAAGTAGTTGAATTCGTAGCGAAAAATATCAATTTTTGACCAAAAATGGAATATTTCAATTTCTAATTAACAAAATTAATTTTCAAAAAAAAAAATTCAACAAAATAATCGAATTAAGTTTTCAACTAACAAGATTGAATTTCAAACAAAACAAAAAACAAATTTTCAACAAAATAGTTAAATTTACAACCAAGTGGATGAAGTTTCAAATAAAATCATGAATCATTAATCAAAGGAATGAATTTTTAACAAAGCAGTTCAAGTTTCAACCAAGTAGTTTTGAATTTTCAACCGAAATACATTTATTTTCAACCGGGAAAATCAATTTTCTACTATAAAACCAGAATTTTCATCAAAATACATAAATTTTCAACCGAAAAATTGAATTTTCAACTAAAAAATATTAATTTTCGACCAAAATAAAACCGAATTTTCAACAAAATTAAAAAAATTTCGAACAAATAGTTGAATATATGCAACAAAAAAGATCAATTTTCAACCGGAAATGGAATAGTTCAATTTTAAATGAATTAAAGTAATTTTCAATGAAAAAAAATGATTTTTTAAACTAAGAAGATTCATTTTCTACCAATGAAGACGAATTTTCAACAAAATGCATGAAATTTAGGCAAATAGCTAAATTTTTAACAAATGAGTTTAACTTTCGACCAAGTAGTTGAATTTTGAAACAAAAAGATGAATTCTCAACAAAAAATGTACTAGTTATAACTTAAAAAATTAGTTTTAACTTTAAATAAAAAAATAGCAGTCGGTATTTCAACCAAAAAGGATTTTAATTTTAAATCTGAACAGAAGAATTCAATCGAAAACGACAAATATTCAACAGAATAGTTGACTGCTCAATCACATAGTTCAATTTTTGGCTGAAAAGAATCTATGTTCAACCAAAAATGGAATAAATTTCAAAATAAAGTTTGACAGCTGTACTAATTAATACGATCGATAATCTTTTTTTTCCTAAGAAATTTAATATTGAATTTTGAAATATAAATTATAAAGTGAACAACTTTATCCTACATGTGCGACTTTACCCGGTTTTACGGTAGTTCAACTGTCAACCCAGTAATTAAAATTTCAGTAAAAAAAGATGAATTCTTAACAAAAAAAGATAATAGTTGATATTTCAACCAATACTTATTTTAATTTTGAATCAGAAACAGTTTAATTCATCAAAAAAGATGAATTTTGAACCAAGAAGATTTATTTTCTACCAATAAAGACAAATGGTTATAATCAGTAACGGCCACTGAACGATTCAGTAATTTTGAATGATCTAAACTGTAACTTTTCCTTTTTAAACTATAATTAGTAACTTTCACTTATTAAATCAGTCATTTTTACTGATCGAATCCGTAACTTTCATTGTGTTGATTAATTATTTATGAATAATTTTAATCATTTATTAAAATGAAAATGAAAATCAGTAATTTTTTATGTGTCGATAAGATTTAGTCAGCAATATTGACTGATTCATCTGTTAAAACAACTTTTTTTCAGTAGATGTGACTGAATTTTCAATTTAAGAATGCTTGATTAATTTAAACAGTCACTTTTTGACTGGTTTAAATTTAGAGTGTGATATTATTATTATTATTATTATACCATTAAGCCATTTCCCTTTCGGGGTAGGCGTGACTTGCTCGGTTGGAGAATAGTAGTGTGCATATGGGTATATAGGTATAAGGTAGGTAGGAATATAGGTATGAGGTGGATAGGTATATAAGTGTTAGGTATATATATTTTAGATTGATCTGGAATTCTCGTGTTATTTATTTAAATGACACGTTTACTCCGCAGCACTGCTCCGACCCAGGTTGCTGATCAATCTCTCTAGCGATCACCCCAAGTGAAGAGCCTCACAAAATTGTTATGTATGGTTCTCCACTTGGGCCCATTAGTATCCAAGATCTTTGTTTCAGGCGTCATTCATTCTACTGTCACTCTGTTTACAAACTATTTGTCGCCACACTTTTCTGTCCTGGCATACTACTCTAGCTTCCTTCACGTCCATGCATTTTTTCATGCAAGCTCTTGTGTTCCTATGGCTTCTTATGTCTCTACGAATTAATGTCTCATTTACAGATTCTAACCATTCTTTCGGCGGTCTACCTCTGGGCATTCTGCCATTTACTTTACCTTTATACACTTGTTTGGTCAGTCGTTCATCTTTCATTCTTTCAAGATGTCCGAACCATCTTAACTGATTTCTTTCCCATGTGTCAACTATTGTCTCTTTTGCACCACATTCTTTGAGGATTGTCTCGTTTCGGACTTTGTCCATTAGTGTTTTCCCGCATATTATGCGCAGAGGTTTCATGCCGATCGCGTTAATTTTACTCCTGTCCTTTTCTTGACATGTCCATGTCTCGCTACCGTATAGTACAGTCGGTACGAATATAGAATTGTGTATGGCCATTTTAGCTTTTTTTGATATGTTTTTATTTGTTAGGATGGACCCTGCTCTACCGATAACCTGTTTACCCTTATTTATGCGCCTATCTAACTCCCCATCTATTTTTCCGTCGCTAGTGAATAGACTACCTAGATATACGTACTTGTCAACTTGTTCTAATCTCTCATCATTTAGGACAATGTTGCACATTGTTTTCTCACTCTTTCCCTCAAACACCATGATTTTTGTTTTATTTACGTTAATTTTGAGTCCCATGTCCTTCATGCTTGTATGAAGTTTATTCAACATTCTTTGCAAGTCCTCGACTGATTCTGCCATAACAATCTTGTCATCTGCGAAAGCTAACCCACGTACCTTAACTGTTTGGAGATCTACACCTTCTTCGTCGAAGAGTGCAGTTCTTAGACACTTATCCATGAATATGATAAATAGCCACGAGGACATAACGCATCCTTGTTTCACGCCTTGCGTAATATCGAACCAGTCACTCAGTTTCCCGTTTACCCTTACGCTCGCTTTACTACCTGTATATATTGTTTTTATTGCTTGCAGGAGCCCTCCATTTACTCCGTATTCTTTAAGAACTTCCCAAAGTTTACTTCTATTTACCGTGTCAAATGCTTTTTCTAGGTCAATAAATGCACAGAAAACTTTCTTTCCTACTCTCAAGCTTTTTTCTGTGATCTGTCTTAGGCTAAATATCTGATCTGTACATGATCTTCCTGGCATAAATCCACTTTGGACTTCCCATATTTTTTCTTCTGTGATTTCCATTACCCTACGAATAAGTATTTTTGAGTATATTTTACTTACGGTACTTAGTAGGCTGATACCTCTGTAATTACTGCAGTTGTTTTTATCTCCCTTTCTTTTGTATATTGGTACGATAATCGCTTTTTTCCAATCGTCTGGGACTTTCCCCGTCTCGATACATAAATTTATTAATTCGCACAACCTGTGAGGTATGTACTCGCCACCGTATTTGAGCATTTCAGCACTAATACTGTCTATGCCAGCAGCCTTACCGTTTTTCAAGTTCTTAATTATGTCTCGGACCTCAGTGACACAGACTTTTTCAATTGGGTTTTCTAATGCATTATGTTCTATGTCGCAGTTTTGTTGTCCTATATCTTCACCTCCTAATAGTTCTTTAAAAGAGTCTTTTAAAGCGTCTACTATCCCGTCTATATCATATAGCATTTCACCTTTGCTGTTTCTCATGCTAGCAAACTCTGTACTTTTACTTTCCTTCAACTGTTTATATAGTAGTTTCACTGTATGAAAAAGTATTCCACAGATGAGAGAATTGAAAATTAATTAATTAATAATTAATTAATTAAGAATTGAAAAATCATGATTTTTCAAAATAAATCTTTCCATTTTCAATCTTTATAATTGATGCCAGACTATGAAATTAAGTGTACCGAAATCTGCATAAATTTAAAAAAAAAGGGTCTTCTAGTCTCATTATCTTGGGATTGATGAGGTTTAGAAGAATACAATTTTTTTCTTTTTGGACTAAAAAATGAAAAGTTGTGTTTTTGGACAATCCCACTGTAGGAATTTCTTCATGGGACTCACAGGAAATGAGGTAATTTCCAAAAACACATAACTTTTAAGTTTTTAGTCCAAAATGCAAAAATGATTTTTTTTAAATATTTCTGAATTATAATTTAGGTAAATAATAACTTGTCAATAGTTCAAGAGCGGAATTTTTGACGCCGTGTAAATTATCGAAGTTTGTTCTTGTCCGATAGATTCATATCACTGTGCCCATGATGCCTATTTTAACTTATTTTGGTATCAGCTACGATAAGATCCGCTGCCCCCCCCCCCCCCCAACATCTCAATCGATGATGCATTATTTCTATTTTCAGTCATTTTTTCTTTCAATGTTTCAATTGTCTTATGTGGTTTACCAATTTGAGGGATACACGGAAAAAAATTTATCCGTAAAAAAGTCACGAACTAGTAGCTAGGTCTCGGATATGAGAAAATTTCATCGGATATTTATGTATTTTCGTAAATATCCTGCGAACTTTGAGAAAGATTGACGAACTCGATGTGAAAATTCTAAAACGGTGCATCACTTTTTTTTTACGTGAATAATTATAAAAATATTACGAGTGATTGGGAAAAGATTCTCAGAGCACTCACGAGCTTGCCCGACAAATCTGGGAACTCAAAGTAGGTTCGCCTGTACGTGGCCCACACACACACTCTCCCAAACCCGCGGTGCGCGTGTGCGCTCGTATGTGTGCCTTGAGCTCGTCGGATGAGTGGCTAGAAGTTTTATAATATCTATTTTGTTTGGCCTCGATGGCTGCGCGTGTTTACGCACTCCTGGTTTATGTTTAGAAACTGGTGAGTCAGCAGTCTTTGAGGGTTCGAATCTTCTGAGTGGCGAATTTATAAATTAATATAAAATTAAATCGCACAAATAAAATTTTTCCTCTTTTTATTTCAGTCTGAAATTTTCAGGAACTGTTCGTAGGAAATTCGAACTGTTCGTAAGAAACTTCGAAATTTATCCATATATTTCTCATAGAAATAAGGATATAATGTTTTATTTTTTTATCTCGTATCCGAGACCTAGCTAAAAGTTCGTGACTTCTTCACGGATAAATTTTTTCCGTGTAGGGAGGGGGTCGCGCCAAAATCTGCAGTTGGTAACAAGGGGAGGGGGGTCACTGGAAGTAACGTTACGAACTTAGATAACATTTAGTTTGGGTAAAAATTCCACTATTTGATTGAAAATTTATTTTGTTAAAAATGTAACTATTTTGTTCCAAAGTCATTTTTTTGGTCAAAAATGCAACTACTTGGTTGAAAGTTGAAATACTTTGTTCAAAATTCCTTTCTTTGGTTCAAGATTCATCTCTTTCGTTGAAAATTTAAATGTTTTGCTGAAAATTCGTTTTTTTAATTTGAAATTAATTTTTTACCTGAAAATGTAAATTCTCTATTTGTTGTTGGAAATTTATCTTTTTTTTAGTTAAAAATTCGTCTTGATTGGTAGAAAACTAATCTTTTTGGTTGAAATTCGTATTTTCGGGTTGAAAATGCAACTGTTTTGCAATAAACTCGTCTTTTAGATTTAAAGTTTAATTTGGATAGCATTTTTTTTCTTTCTTGACTAAAAAATCTTTATTTGTTGAAAACTTGAAAATTCTTCTTTTTGATTAGAAAACTTTAATTCTGGGTTGAAAGCTGAACTACTTTGTTAAAAATTATTTTTCTTTTTTGTTGACGATTCATCAGTTTAATTGAAAATTCATGTATTTTGTTGAAAGTTCGTATTTTTAAGCTTAATAGTTTGTGGTTCAAAATTGGACTGCGTGATTAAAAATTGATTTTTTCAGTACCAAATTCCAGTATTTGTTTAAAAATTCAACTATTTTGTTGAAAATTCAAGTGTTGTGTTAAAAATACTTCCTTTTTGCTGAAAATGGGAATTTTTATAATAATTGTTTTTTTTAAATTTGAACTCATTGATTAATAAATTATTTATAATAATATTCAGTGGGGAGATTATATTGACCCTCGATGAAAATAATTGTTTATAATATTGGATGGTAATTTTGGCTTTAGGGTCAG
>CAKNYM010052306.1:397637-426360 GCA_932195095.1 Andricus curvator
ATATTTGGTAATATTTGTGAAATTATATAAATCTTTGTGAAATCTTTGGGAATTCTTTAAAAACCTTTGCGAAATATTCAAAATATTTTTGAAATATTCGGTAATATTTGCGAAATTATTGAAATCTTTGTGAAATCTTTGAGAAATGATTGAAATCTTTGTGAAGTCTTTTCAATATATCCGAAATCTTTGAAATATTTGTGAAATCATCAGGAAATCATTGACATCTTTGTTCAATCTTGGAAATCTGTCTGAAAACTTTGTGAAATAATAGAAGTCTTTGTGAAATATTTGAAATATTTTTGAAATATTCAGTAATATTTGTGAAATTATTAAAATCTTTGTGAAATCTTTGAGACATGATTGAAGTCTTTGTGAAGTCTTTTAAATATATCCGAAATCTTTGAAATATTTGTGAAATCATTAACATCTTTGTTCAATCTTTGAGATCTGTTTGAAAACTTTGTGAAATAATAGAAATCTTTGTGATATATTTGAAATATTTTTGAAATATTCGGTAATATTCGTGAAATTTTTTTAATCTATCAAAAATCTTTGCAAAATATTTGAAATATTTGGTAATATTTGTGAAATTATATAAATCTTTGTGAAATCTTTCGGAAATCAATTAAATCTTTTAAATCTTTGTGAAATCTTTGGGAATTCTTTATAAACCTTTGCGAAATATTCGAAATATTTTTGAAATATTCGGTAATATTTGTGAAATTATTAAAATCTTTGTGAAATCTTTGAGAAATGATTGACATCTTTGTGAAGTCTTTGTGAAGAAGAAATATATACCCAATCTTTGAAATATTTGTGAAATTATCAGGAATTCAATGACATCTTTGTTCAATCTTTGAGATCTGTCTGAAAACTTTGTGAAATAATAGAATTCTTTGTGAAATATTTGAAATATTTTTGAAATATTCGGTAATATTTGTGAAATTATTTAAATATTTGTGAAGTCTCGTGAGAATTTCTCCAAGCACTTAAACTCTTGAGAACACTACTTCTGAATAGCTTCATCAAGCACTGCTAAAACAGATAACAGAACTCTGCCTTTCCATCTACAGATTTGATGAGTTTGTTATCACTAGAGTTCGAAAGGCGGTAACTTACGTCAGGAACGCCGGTAACTTACCGGTAAGTTACCGGTAAGTTCTCGACTGATTTTTTTTCGAGAATTTAATTTTTTTACCGAAATTAATGTAAACTTTTGAGCTCAAATGGTTCTGAACGCATCCTGTGATGATTTTTGGTAACTTAGGGAATATATTTCAAATTATTAACAGTTGGTAGCATTGAGTAGTATATATGAAACAAAAAAGACAAAAACGAGTTTGAAGTTTGAACACCCCGCACAGTGAGCTAAAGTGAAAAAATTCGTGACAAAATCCTAGAACTTTTGACAGGGATGACTTACTGTTTGTAAAAAAAATGCAATTGAATTATCTAGTTTAAACCTTCATGGCATGAATGATTTCCAGTAATGTAAATTTGACTATTTGTCGTATTAAAGGGGTTTTGGGGTCGTCGAATTGGAATTTAAAATAAAAATTTCAAAATTCAAAATGGCGTATCCAATATGGCGGACCCAAATTGTAAGACCGAGCTGATATGACTGTAACTTACTTTAGGGGTGATTTTCGGGTCGCTGATTTCGAATCTATAGTCAAAAATTCAAAATAAAGGATCCAATATGGCGAAATGTGATTGTGAGAATATAACCGATTTTATTAAAAATCGTTACTTGGGTTTTTTTTATGTCGTCGATTTCAAATCTACAGTGAAAATTCAAAACTGTTAAATGTCTGATGCAATATTGCATCAGACATTTAAAATGAAAATTCAAATCATAACATTTTTTAATTTTCACATTATTATACTATTATTATACTATTTCACAATAGTCACAGCAATGAGGTTTATATAATACTCACTTTTCTACGTACACTGAAAAAAAATTTACTTGATTCTAGGAAATGCGTTTCTTTGGTTTTTTTTCTTTCGACCAAGGAATTGTTTACTTCAGTTGTGTTAATATTGTTTAGATGCAAAAGATTCACGCATCAATTCAAGGAAATGATTTCTTTGGTGACATTTCTTTAATATAAGTAAATATTTCTTCGCATTAAATGCGAAAAATATTAAGTCAAAGAAATGCTTTCCTAGAAGGTAGGAACCTAGGTTTATTGAATATGTTTTAGGCGCCTAAAGAACTCCTTCTTTAGTCCAATGAAATCGATTCCTTGAAAGGGATAAATATGTTTTAGAATCAAATAATTCATACATCATTGAAGCAATTAGTTTGTTTTTTTTTGAGTCAAGAAAATATTCACTCAAGATAAATGAATTTTCATTCAATTGAAGAAATATTTATTCCATTCTGAGAACTGTCTGAATCATAATAATAAAACAATTATCTAAACTTAAAAAATATTCTTTCACGATAAATCGATTTTCGTTCAATTGAAAAAAAAATTATTTAACACTATAAGTTGATATAATTGTTGCAACGAAATAATGACTTAAATTGAAGAAATACTTATTCAAGATAAATGAATATTCATTCAGTTAAACAAATATTTATTGCATTCTAACAATTATAATAATCAAAACAATAAGAAAATTGTTTGAATGTAAAAAATATTCTTTTAATACAAATTTATATTTATTAAATTGAAAGAAATATTTACTGCAAGCTAAAAGTAGATATAATAATTGCAACGAAATAATTACTTAAATTGAAGAAATATTAATTGAAGATAAATAAATATTCATTCAATTAAATAAATATTTATTGCATTCTAAAAATTATTGTAATCAACACAATGTAAGTATTATTTAAATTTAAAAAATATTCTTTCAATAAAGGTATATTCACTAAACTGAACAAAAATATGTATTCCATGCCAGAAGTCGACATAATCATCGCAATGAAATAATTATTACTGTTTAAAAAATGTTTAAACAAATGAAACGTTGATTCATTCGAATAAAAGAAATCTTCGTTTGAATAAGTAATTGTCTATTAATCAATTTTACAGAAAAAAAATTATCCAATTCCTATACCTCACCGACATTATTTTGCCAACTCTTGTCAACTGGAAATAAGAGAACAAGTTGAACTTTGGAAAAGTAAATAATAGTCAGTAAGGGACGTTCATCTTGCCTTAAATCTTTATTTTGAATTATGAAGATTTAAGACAATTTTAAAAATTATAAAAAATATTTAAATATAGCTTTTAGTAAAAATTGTTATCACAGAAAATTTAAGTTTGCATTTTAAGTTTAGTTACAAGAAATGAAATCTTTCTCATGAATAAAATTAAATTTAAAAATTACGTTTTCCAGCATGAAAATTGTCTCTATAAAGTGACTAAAATATTTGATAACTTATGTACCAGTTTACAGTTCGCATTATGAAATAACTGTTTCATTTAATTTTCATAATAAAACAATTTCATTTTTTATTTAAGAAGGGGTAAAAGATACAACATTTCTGCATCAAATATTAATCACACGGTTGAAATATTGTTTACTATACTCTCTCAGAAATATTAGGAAAAAAGTGTGAATAATAACATTTTCTTGGGTTTATATACCCTCCAATATAATCGATTTTTGTTACAAAACTGTGCTTTTTTCTTTTATTCTGCCAAGATCTGAACTTTGAACAAATCATCCCAAATTGTGAAATCGTTTATAAAGTCAGTGTTCAAGTATAAGAAATTTTTGAATGTTTGAAACTTATTTCTCCTAAGTTCAGACTTTTAGTTTCAAGGTATTTTTTTTGAAACCAGAATTATTATATTGTATACTTTTTACTCTATAATCTTCATATTGCTTAACTAAACCCGCATTTGAGTAATAACACGTGTTTGCTGATAATATGAGCTTGACCTTAAAAAATGTACCACATCAAAATCACATTATAATTTATAGGGCATTTAATTTAAAGCCCGTCATTATAGTCTACTCTCCCCTAATTATTTTAATATCAACATTTCAGTGACAAATCTCACGAAAATATCCCGGCTCAAGTAAGAAAATTAAATATAACTCGGGCCACCAAAAATTTTTGGTCCGGCACTGGTCGTTTCTCACAAGCGGTAAGAATTTTCTTGGTTAGTATATAAGGGCCATTTCGACCGATACTCTCAGCGTGCAATATTCTGCGTCACACTGAAAAAAAAAATTTTTGGAACCAAGAAAATGCATTTACTTGAATCTTATTTCTTAGCATCAAGAAAATATTCTTTAATAGTAGTAATTTTCATTTAAACCAGCCACATATCTTTTGTTGATTTAAAGAAATGAATTCTTTGGCTACATTTTCTTGATTCAAACAAATATTTCTTATATTCAAGAAAACCATTTCTTTGATTCCAAAGTTCTAGATTCGTTGAAATCTGATTAGTCGTTCAAATAAATATTTATTTGATTCAATGAGTTCGATTCTTTGAATTGATTCGGACGCATTTGAATCAATTAATTGTGCATATTTGAATCAAGTATTTAAGTTTATTCAAATCAAAGCAATAATGATTTAATTCAAAATAATATTGATTAAATTAAAAATATATTTATTTGTTACAAAGAGTTCATGCGTTTATACCAATGAAGCATTCAGTTAGCTGAACAAGGTATTGTGTTTACATAAATATTTATTTCAAAAATTTGATGCGAAGAAATAGTTTTGCGAGCCTATAAAATATTTTCTTGACTTTAAAATATATTTCTTTCCATCAATTCACATATTCTCATCTCAAAGAAATATTCATTCCCATTTATGGCACATTCATTTGGAACAATGAGTCATTTATTTGGTTTAAAATGTATATTTTTGTCTTTAATTAATATTTCTTTGATTTAAAGAAATATTTCCCTCCGATCAATAGGTGGTATTTTTGAATTACAGTACGCTTCATTGAAACAACAAATAAAATCTGTCAATTAAAAAAACGTTTATTTTATCCGATCGACAATACTTTCAATTAAGAAAATATTTCTTAGAATTGAAATTGTATTCGTTCATATCAACTGACTGATTTTTAAATCCAAATATCTAATTTCATTAACTTAAAGACAGCGTCCATTCGCTCAAATAATATTTCAGAGGCTGAAGTAATTATTTATTTGCTTCAATAATTTCTTATTTTTCATACAATTAAACGATTTCTTTGAATTTAAGAAATACATGATTGGACGTATTCAGTAAGACCATTTCTTTGAATCAAAGAAATTTTTTTTTATTCAAAAACTTTTTTTTCAGTGTATTTATCTTCAGCTAAGTATCATAGGTACTTAGTTTTGCTGATACAAAAAATATATAATTTTTAAGGAATGTAAAATTTTACTTCAAACTTATTCGAAACTAAAGTTTAATAATGTTTGAGAGAATTCATGAAATCGATAAATTAAATTCTATTCTGAAAAATATGAAGTATATTGTATATAAAACTACAAAATAATTTTAATTCCTAATGTTTATTGCTATTTAGGTATGCGAGCATTGAATATAAACGTTATTTATGTTAAAACCCCAAAAATAATAGTAAAAAATGAATTTCCTCGTAAATTCTCGATAAATTCTTGCATTCTCGGTAACATACGGTAACAATCTCCGTTACCTTCTCCAAATCTTTTTTAGAATTATAAAATGATTTTTTTTAAAGTTTTGTGAAATTGATTGTTTTTTTGTTAGAAAAATGGATTTTAATGAAATTGACAGAAATTGGAGTAATGGGATTGATGTGATAGGTGGACCTGTGAAAAATATCAAACAATTTTACTTAATGAGTAATAAATTAAGCTCAATAATTTTGCAACAAGTACTTTTTGATCAAATGCAAAATTCATGGAGTTTTTCCTAAGAAGATTTTTGACATCAATAAAAATGTTAGCTTTGATTTCAAAAACAAAACAAGAAACAAAGAAAAGTTTGATATAAATACTGAAAAATTAAAAAAAAAAATCTCTCTTAAATTTGACTATCAAGGAATGCAATTCACGGATACATTCTTTGAATGTTAAGATGAAATAAATTGTTCAGAAATAGTCTTTTCAAAACATAAGGTTACACAAGGTCATGATTTTATTTTGAATGATATTACATTTCTTTATCATGAAAGAAATCAGAAGAAGAGATAATTCATAATGATGTTATTTATAAAGAGAAATGTTAACAAGGCTATCAACTTAAAAGAGGACCTCTCAAGATATAACAAAGTATGGGATAGAGTAATTAATTGGTTAAAGTAATTTCTTTGACTTGATAATAGAATAATTTTCTATTCTATTAAACAATCAATTTCTCAATGAATAATTTTGATTATATTAAACTTAATCAATTTTTAATGAATATTTTCTTTACAGGTTATATTAATTTTCCATACCTTTAGTTATTCCCTATAAATAATCCCTGATGAGGAGGTTTAAATTGACCTCGAAACATGTTGGTCCCCATTAGAGATCATTAGAGGTTGTTTTGAATTTTATTTT
Source organism: Andricus curvator (assembly GCA_932195095.1). Lineage (NCBI taxonomy): Eukaryota > Metazoa > Arthropoda > Insecta > Hymenoptera > Cynipidae > Andricus > Andricus curvator. The sequence goes on from CAKNYM010052306.1 coordinate 404,145, forward strand.
TGATGTGTAAACATCTTAGACCTCGATATGGGGAGTCGCGCCTGAGTCGAGTGAAACCACGGCTCGAATGTGTAACGCAGGCCTCTGACACAAGCGTTGTGTCGCGTATCAGAGACACTAAAGTCCGCTGCACACGGTGCTTTTTTTCTTGCTGGATTGCTTGCTTGATTGTGCTGCTGGGTGCACTGCAGGCAGAGCCGCGCAGGGTTGGTAACGTATAATACTCCACGTATTATACGTGGTTTTCTACGCGTATATTACCACGTATATTACCTCTCTAGTTTTCTACGTGATTTGACGTATATTACGTCCGAATGGAAACTTTCAGTGCGCATGCGTTCATATCGAAAAATACTTCTCATAGCCTATTTTTCTTGTGGGTCGTGGACGCCATGTTCGCTCGCGAATCTCGCGCCAAATGCCAATGTTTAAAAATTCCTTGCATTTTAATAAATCTTTAAGCAGTTTGAGGTTATAATTAGGGAGACCCTGCTGAATGACATATATATTATTCAATATGATCCATAATAATTATTATCGAAAGAATCAACAATTATTTACATAGCTGTGGCTTTCTAGACATTCTAGGCTCGTATTTTTTAACATCTTATCACAGAAGACACTTTGTGAAAGTTTTCTGTCCTTGCTTCTTCCGCTCAAAAAACAAATCCTTCCATGGGATTGCATTATGATGTTGGGTATTTCTGTGCAGTCCAGGCACAATTATTATTTGCAATTACTATAGGCTGATGCTATACCTACGGTAATTAACGTGAGTGAAGCTTCCGAAACTAAACCTACGTGAAATGGAAAAAAGTTCCGAAATACAATGATGGCGGCGCTAATGTTCGATTGCGCGAAATTCAAAACAGAAAGTTGAAATATGTATAATTTTTGGAAGTTTAAGTTGAGTCTGTACATGAATATAAGTAATTTTTAGAATTCAAGTAAAAAAGAAAGTCAGATTCTTTACTACAATTCTGTTCTAATTACACCAAGGCTAGCAAATGAGAAAGCATGGGTTTAATATGTATGATGTATAAATATTGAAGTAATAGATTTATTGCAGGTACGGGAGATACACCTTGGAATAGAAATTATGTAGAGTGTTTTAAATAATGTTAAAGAAGTAATTGTCTGTTTCAGTCTGCCAAAAAGGGACGAATTTATACTATCGGGTGTACCTTGGAATAAAAAAGATATTGATTGTCTGGACTTAAGTTTGTAGGCTGGGGACCTGGGGTAAACAACTGAAAAAAATATTAAATAATAATATATTATAATATTGTCAGCTGTTTATATAAATTATTTAGTGTATTGTAAATAATTTAATTATAAGAGGCACTCTCTGGAAAACGGGCCAGCCTGAAAAAATAGAATAATTTTATTTTTTATTTAAAATATGGCTTTTTGTAGTAAATTTTCCAAGCTTTTGAATAGAAAAAATAAAATAAAAAAATATATAAATTTAATTAAAAAGTTTGTAAAAAAACTTATATTTTTCAAAATTTTTGTACTTATGCCCTTTTCGATTTTGAAAGAAGAAGTCTCAAAAATGTGTTCAACCAAAAATAGAATATTTACATTTTCTGTTAAAACAATTAATTTTCAACCAAAAAAACGAAACAAATAGCTTTCAACCAAATTTGTTATCATTTTAACCAAAAAGGTGCATTTTCAACTGAAAAAAAAACTTTCAACCAAAAATGGAACAGTTCAATTTTTAGCTTAAAAAACTAATTTTCAACACAAAAGAAATAATCAATTTCTTTTAATGGTCCTTAAAGATAGATTATATTAAATAATTTTACCCTTTATCTCTTAAACCTTTGCCCTCAGGTTTAAATGAACCTCCAAATGTGCATGCCATTTCTAATTCGTAATATTCGATTTCCGGATTCAGTGGTTTCTTCATATTTTTCATCGCCGTAACTTTTCTGCTTCTTTTTTTGCAAAACTTTTGCCGTTCCTCCTCTTCAAAAACACTAAGAGTTTGCAGAAACTCATCGTAACTGTCAAAAGACGTGCCAACTTCAAATAAACCCGGTTTAGAATTATTTCGTTTGCGCTTAGACATTTTGAAAAACGATGTTGTCAGTACAAAATGCAAACTGAAACTGAGGTATCTGGCCTAATTGTAGCTCTAAGATTGTAAGCTCTAAGGGTTCATGATAATTGTTTCGAATTTGTAACTGAGCTTAATTTAAATTTAATTGAAAATTTCACAAGGTGACAATGCCGGGAAAAACCACAAATTCAGACCGACCGGCGCGGCGGGGACCCCCTGCGGAGCGACTACTCAAAAACAAATTGAGGTCCATAAATAAAAAAGATTAGTTCTAAACCAAAAATATAATAGCGGACTTTTCCACATGAAGGAATTAACTTTCAACCAAAAGTAGATTAATTTATTTATTTTAATGTAATGTAATATTGTAAAATTGTCCGATTTATAGTTGGAGATGTAAAAACAAAAATCATTTAAATTTGAAAAATATTTGATTAGATTAGACGATTTAAAATTAAAAAGTTAAAAAATGTGTTGTTTAAAATCAGAACTCATAATTTTTAATTTTGCAATTAAAATTGAAATGGTTGAATTTAAAAAAAGTATAATCAACAATTTGAAAAATAATATAATAATTGAAAAAATAATAGAGTTTTAAAGAGTGACCCATCTGTCGGGAAACCCATCTGTCATAAACTTATAAACATGCAGACAAATATGTCAAAGTCAAGGTGTTATATACTTACGATAACCATTGTTAATAAATAACTTCATTTTAATTTTTAAACTTTAACACATCACGTACACCCGCAGTCTTATTTAAAATTTGAACACATTTTGACAACACTAGCGCCGCCATCGATGCACTTCGGAACTTTTTCCATTTCACGTAGGTTTAGTTTCGGAAGCTTCACTCACGGTAATTACCGTAGGAATAGCCACTTCGATTACTATAACGCATTCAACAGAATTATTAATAATTATTATAGGTTATGTACATGTCAACACTGATTTCATGGAGAATAGACATAAGGAGCTCAAAGTCCTGTACATTGACTTCACCAAAAACGAGCATTTTTCTGTCGGATGTACAATAACGCATCGAAATGCTATAGATCTTCTCGAGCGCGGCGCTAGTGTGGTACGGGTAACGATGGCCGCCGTCATGGTCCGTGTAAATATAACCTGTGATATAACCCTAATCAAAAATACAAAATTCCTAAATGACTAAAACAATTTGTTGAGACATTTAAAGGATATTGGAATGTAAAAACTGTTATATTCAAGTGGAAGTCCGATATCAGTTCTGTGATGTGTATGCGTACAAGATTGAAAACTAATCAGTTATATCCTTATTGTTTTCCACGTTTGTGCAATAAATCTGAAGTACCTACCACGTCCATTGCAGGATCACTTCAATTACATAGAATCACCGATATTTCGAGATAACTAAAATAAAATTTCTCCGTTTTGAATAATAATTTACACATTTCTATTAAAATCACATTGGTAAATAATGTAAGATGTCAACATATACGGCGGCCATTTTTCTCCGTGCAACACTAGCGCCATAACTCGGGCGGTATTGTAACCCTTTTTATACGACAAAAATTTGCTTATTTTCGGTTACATTACTTTGGTCTCCTTATGTCTATTCTCCATGACTGATTTTACAAGTCGGCCATCTTGAAAACGTAACTTACAAGAGTTTTCTACGGTTTTCTACTGTTTTCGACGTATATTACGTCAAAAACGTATTATACGTAGAAAATACTCGAGTTACGCGTAACTGACCAACCCTGGAGCCGCGTGAAGCTAGGCAGGCTGTGCTGCAGGCTCCGCTTCAAACGGTGCGTGCTACTCTGCTCGGTCCCATGCTAGCTCTGCTGCTTGCGAGCGGGCACTTGTCAAAATGGACGCGATTATACAGGCGGCGATTCGTCGAAGACAGGCAGCTATTGCTGCTTTTCTATCAATTAATGATTTAAAAGAAAAAAATGAAGAAAGGCGGAATAGAAAATTATGGAGTCTGTCTTGGTTGCAACGGAGAAACGTGGGAAAAGGTATTTTGACCATGTTGTTCGAAGAATTAGGGTAAACATAACCTAGAATCGTTAGGTTTCACTAGCTATTTAAAATGTGTCCTCATTACGGATTGTTTTCCTCGCAGCCCGAAAGATACCATTGCATTTCAAAACTACACTCGGGTGTCAGAAGATGTTCTAAATGAACTTTCACAACTTGTCCCATTTTCACTTTTGCAAACAAGCACAACAACCCAATGACACTAGATTTGCCATGTGGAACTGTAGCAGCCGACAGAATCACGTGGACTTTTCTCCACTTCTGATTGGCTCCTTGCTTCAGCCAGCATGAAAACCAGCAGAAAAAATAGCACGCGTTCTATCAAGGAAATCAAGCACGGCGCCCATCACGAGAGCCAGCAGTGACGTCATTTTCCTGCAAGGCAGCCTGCCCAGGAGCCATCACAGCTCCAAGCAAGCAATCCAGCAAGAAAAAAAGCACCGTGTGCAGCGGGCTTAAAGGATCTCTCTCACACTCTCTCTCCCCATCCCCCCTCTCTCTCATTTGTTTATTATTTAAACAATTTCCATTTGTTTAAACAATCTTTCTCCCTCAAATTGTAACAAGTAATTATTATCTGGAATTTATATCTCGAAAATAATAATTTTCTACGACTTACAGAGAAAAATATATTTTTCCAACGAATAATAATTGTTTAGAAAATTGTAAATCATTTACAAACAGGAGGAAAATATGCTGTATCTAATTTGAAAAAAAGAAACAATTTTCAATATTTTTCTTATAATTTTTTAGTACTTAAATGTGTAATAATAATGATCAGTGTCATAATAATGAATTTTTCATAATGAAATTTCAATTTTTATTATTCTTTTTTCATGGAATATAATTAGCCTAATTCTAAATGTAGATGCGTAATATAAGTGCGACACAATGTGTTCTTTCAGAGAACTCATATTGGTCCGCATCGGTATTTTATAAACAAAGCTTGACTAAGCAGACCTGGAAGAGACTGCGTTTTAAGATCTAAAATAGTTTGAACAATCAATCAAGAAATTTGTAAGTGTTCAAAATTATATCATTTTCAAACAATTTTAACTTAAAAACAGTACAATTTAGTGATTATAAATTGTTTCTAGAAAAATCTAAATTGAAAAATGTCATTTACAAATTAAAAATTTTAAAAAATGAAACAATGCGAATTTTAAAGTTTACATTCAGCACCCTGAAATTCTAACGATTCAAGGTTTATTTTATTTTAAATAATTCAATTTTATTTAGTTTATTTTGGAATATGTGATTTATAATTTCTTATTTTAAATAAACAGTCAAATATTGTTAAATATTGAAACAAAAATTTTGCAATTAAAAATTTTTAATCTGTATGCTTAAAAAATGGAGTATTTTAGAATGCAATAATATCTGAATAGAATTTGAAATTGAATAAAAACATTTAATTATGAATATATTAATTAAGATGTTTTTGAAAATTGAAAAAATATTTTGAAGTTTCAATCGGATGCATACATTTCATTAATTACTAAGGCTTTCGAATTAAAATAGTTCAATTTTTAACGAAAAGATCTATAAATTATTTAATTATGAACAGATTCAGAATCGTCTTATAAAATCAATTTTATTATTATTCTATTGTTAAGAGTCGAACTATAGTTCAGTTTTAAAATTAAATACTTAATTTATACTTACAGTTTATCAACTTAACATTTTTCTTGTTTTCTTTTTTTTGTCAAAGTTAACCCGCGCCCCGAGCCTTTGAAATTAACATGGGGTTTTTAATGGGAAAAGCTTGATTTTAAAAAAAAATGGAAAAAAGAGCTACTTGTTATAAACTTTTTGTGAATTAAAGTATTAAAAAAGTATTAAAATTATTCTTCGAACATGCGATAAAATGTTCAAAGAATAATTTCCACCCAGAAAGTTTTAATTTTGACTCCCCACCCCCCTTTCAAGCCATTGTTATTGTGCTTGGAAAGTGACCCAAAAACTGCAAAATAGCAGTTTTCTATTAAATTCATACTAAAAACGGTATTCTTTGGATTTTTTTAACAAGAATTATTTTTAATTGATAAGCGACGAGTTTTCAAGTAATTTGTGAATAATTTTTAATTATTCAAACAGTTATTATTTGTTTAAGAATTATATCTTTCTTAAAATCGTGGAAAATTATTGTTTTCGGGATATAAGTGATAGATTTTATGTATGGTAAGAATATGTTTTGTTTTTTTACATAATTCGTCATTATTTAAACAATTTCCATTTGTTGAAACAATGTTTTCTCCCTCAAATTGTAACAAGTTATTATTCTCTGGAATTTATATCTTGAAAATAATAATTTTCCATGTCTTACAGAGAAAAAACAATATTTTTTAAAATTTAAATGAATAATAATTGTTTAAACAATTCTAAAATATTTTAAAAATATTTGGAAACTCGTAATTTATCGATTAAAAATTATTCATGTTGAAAAAACACAAGAAATACCGTTTGTAGTATGAATTCATTAGAAAACTGCTATTTTGCATTTTTTCGGTTTCTTTTTCATTCTGTTTTGAGAATTCCCGCCAAGTATTTAAAGTCTAACAGGAAGAAAATATGCTGTGTCTAATTTGAAAAAAAGAAACAATTTTCAATATTTATCTTATAATTTTTGAGTACTCAGATGTGTAATAATAATGATAAGTGTCATAATAATGAATTTTCCATAATGAAATTTTTATTTTTATTATTCTTCTTCATGACGTGAAAATTTGAAAGATTTCAATTTCAGTTAACGTTTACCGAAGATGTTTACACATAAATCTGTCTTGGGTCGTAGTTTAGGACGCACGTGACGTTTTTTTAATTATGAATATTTTTCCTGCTTAGTTAGCAAAAATTATTCATGAGAAAATGAAATTCTTTTCAATCTTAATTAAAAATTTTACCGAGAATTTTCTAACTCTAGTTATCACTCAAAGCTTAAAGCTAGGAACGGACTATGCCAACACTTGAATCGCACAAAATTGGGCCCTGCGTCAACAGGTTGCGCCACAGACTTGGGTCTGATGCCAGATTGTGTACACAAACTTCCTGTACACAATACCTCCACGAGACTCCGGTTGGGGCCCGGCCTTTTTCCCCGACCTAACCTTACCAGACCGTACCTTGCGTAGAGATACTCGCGATGCGATTGGCCAAATCGTAGGCAGGTCAAACGGCACACTTCATCGGTTGGCGTGTACCACGCTTGCTAGCCGTTTCAAAGTCGTTTTGATTTTTTCCACAGTTACAGAGCGCGCGCTCACACAAGGTCAGAGACCACGCGATTCTGGGACCGTTTGACATTTCCTAGTCTAGTTTCATTCACTTTTTCCTCGATTGGGCCCAGAGTGCACCCATCAATCATGGAACTCAAACGGAGACGTGCATTTCTGTGAAGCTATGTTGTTATCCTTTCGAATTTCTATCGCGGAAGAAGGTGTGCAGTGATATTGTTATACGATTGTGCGGTGTGAATTGTGATTGGTTAGTGGATATAGTGTGTGATATAGCCCCTTAGTTGGGCCCTGATTTTTGGGATATTTACCACTTAATTCATCAACAAAGGTAAATTATTTTTGTTGTATTTGGGGGATGGTTGTGTGGTGTTTTGTGGGGTTAAGGTTAAGGTTCCCTTCCTTGGGAAGGGTATTCACACTGAAAAGGATATAAATCTACAGGAAGAGGCATGTGGAATTTTATTGTAGTAGGGACTATGGAGGGAAATATATATTGTACCGCCTACAATCTAAATTCTTAGGGAGCAGAGTGAACTTTGCATTTGGTCTTATTCATTGTATTGGTACTATCGTATTACAATTATTATTGTACGATGATTTAATGACTGTATTATGTTACAGTTTTTATATCATATTGGAATGAAAGTAAAAATTTTGATTTGCTCTCTATTGTTTTTGCAAATTGTTATAATAGCAATTTTAATTCAAATATATTGACATTTTTTGAGATAAATATAAGAATTTCGGTTCAACATGTAGAAGGTTCTTGTCAAATTCTGTATACAAAATTATACGGCAAGGTCTTTCATCTAGTCACGTTTGGGAAAGGTTCTTTTTTGAAAGAAATTATTTCCTATAAATTCTTCTAGAATTCGTTGCACCAAATTATTTTTTTAGATTCTATCATCGAAAATCTTTAATTTAGTTTTCCACTTTGGAAATTCGATTTCGTTAATTAATAACCAAACTAATAATACAGGAATGTTTACAAGTAATTTTTTTAATTTTATAGAGTATAGACTGTACATTAATTAGTGCATTACATTCATGCATTCAATTTAGATTATTTAAATAATCTTTCCTTATGCAATCATTAAAAATATTTATAATTTGCGAATCTGAGAATGTAAATAAATGTTCCAATCTATAAAAGTTTCCTTGAATCAAAACAAATCGTTTTATTTTATTTTATTTATTTTTTTATTAGACTATTTTATTGAAGTGTAAGGAAGTTAGGGTCATTTATATATCCAATTATTAAAAAGTGGATGGCACAATTTTCGATTAATATTTCGAAACTATCGCAATCTCAAATCTGGAAAAAGGCGACGAGGAATTTGATACAAACAATGTATGTGTAGATTTTTGAAGATTTCTAAAAAGAAGCTTTTTAAGAATTTTAAAATTTGTCAAGAGAATGCAACAAATTTCTTAAAATTCCTGGGAAAATGCAAACTGATTCTTTATTTTTGAAAATAATATTCAAGAGAAAATTGACAAATATTTCAAAATATTTTTAATTATTTCCTAAAATTTCGAAAAAGAATATGGACGATTATAAAGCCAAATTTTTCAATTAGCAAGATTACAAAGTTTTATAAAAAATTCGATCAAATTTAAGAGACATTTAGAAGTTTTAAAAAGATTCAAAATTAATTTAAAATTGAAAACATTTTTAAAAAGTTAGAAAAAACGTACATTTTTGAATTATGCAAATACAAATTTTGACGCTTCTTAAAGATTTTGAAAGGTTTCACGATAATAAAAAAATTTCTTGAAATTTGTGGGAAAATTTACCCTGATTTTTTTATTTTGTAAACTTAATTTTAAGAGAATATTCAGAAAGACTTTAAAACATTCAAAAAATTTCCAAAATTGTTAAAACAGAATCTGAAAGATTTGAAAGCAATTTTGTTCATTTTTCAGAATTTTAAGAAAATGTTAAAAGAATTCGAATAATTTTAAAAGATATTTAGAAGGTTTAAATGTCTTGGAAATTATTAAAAAATAATTAAAAATTTGAAAAGATTTGAAAGGCTTCAAGAAAATAAAAAAACTTTTCTTGAGATTCCTGGGAAAATTTTTAATGTCTTTTCATTTTTTCAAACTGATTTTTAAAGAAAACATAGAAAGGTTTCAAAAAATTTCAGAAGATTTCTACAAATATCGAGAAACATCTGGAAAATTTAAAGGTCTTTTTTTATTTTCAAAGATTTTTCAAATTTTTAGGAATAATTCAAGTAAGTTTAAAAGATATTTATTTTAAAAACTTCTAAAAGTCCTAAATATCTTTTAAACTGGCTCGAACTTTTCCTAACATTTTGCAAAATCCTAAAAAATAAAAAAAATGATACTTTTTCGACATATATAAAATCTTCGAAAATGTTTTTGAATTTTCTCAAGAATCTTACGAAAATGATATTTCTATAACCTTAAAAACGAATGCACAGAGAAACCTAAAAAAGAAATATTTATTCTAAATTTTTATTTCTTTCTTGTCTGAAAAACTTTTTTTGTTTCTTAAAAAATGAACTATTTGGTTGAAAATTTGCCTTTCTGGTTTGAAAATTTATCTGCTTTGGTTGAAAATTCCACTATTAAAAATAAAAATAAAATAAATAAAAATTTTATATCTACCTCGGATATTTCGATTAATGTTCATTCACAATAATTCTTGATACCTCTTTTGTTCGGGAATTTTCGAATTTCAGGATTTTTTCAATGCGGTAAATTTGTGTCATCTTCTTATACTAATAAATTGATTTTTAATGTACCTAATGAATTTAAAAAAAAGTTCAATCCTAGGATACTAAAAAATATTTAATCTGATATTTCTTCTCTGAACAGAAAGGAACAAGCTTCTCTAAGAAGATTCCTTGTCTTTTAATTGCACAATTTTGAAAAAGCTTTAATATTAATCTATTGTTTTGTAAATTTTTACAAATTTTAATGTTTTATCTGTGAAAAAAAATCATATTTTCAAAATAAATTTTAGAAGCTCTATAACAGGATGTTTATTCGCATAAAAAAAAAATCCCAGACAATTCCAGGGTTTTCCCATTCCCAGGTATCTCAAATTTTTTTCAGGAATAATTTTTCATGATACGAAGCAATTCAAATATTTTGCGTTAAAAAAAATCAACTTGGAATATGTATACAGTTTCGCGAGTTTATTATAAATAATGTTTTTTCAGTTTCTAGGGATTTAATTAATATGTTTAATTTATAAAGCTTTGGCAAATTATATTAGAAGATATTCCTAAATAAAAAAACGCCATCGATTAATTAAATAATTAAATAATGCTAAAAACATAGTTGAATTTTCAACCAAAAGGACTAATTTTCTACCAAAAAATACGATTTTTCAACATCGTACATGCCTTTTGAACTAAGAAGATCGGTTTTTAACCAAAAATGAAATAGTTGAATTTTTAGTTTAAAAAAACATATTTCACACACAAAAATTGAACCAAATGAATGAATGAATCTTCAACTGCAGAATAGTTGAATTTTCATTTAAAAAAATTAACTGCTACCAAAAAAGACGAATTTTTGACAAAATACAGTTACCAGTTAAAATACAGTTAACAGTTGGAACTAAAAAAGATAAATTGTCAACCAAAAATAAAACAGTTAAATTTTCAGTTGATAAAATTAATATTCAACCAGAGAAATCAATTTCCAACTAAAATGATGCAATATTTAATAAGAATAGTTACATTTTCAGTTAAAAAAAATCATTTTCAACCCTAAAAAAATTTCAAAATATGGTTACATTTTCAAACATAGCGATGAATTTTCAACTGAAATAGTGGAATATTCAATAAGAGTAGATACATTATCAGTTAAAAAAAATCTTTTTCGACAGATAAAAAAAATTCAAAAAATAATTACATTTTCAAACAAAGCGATGAATTTTCAACTAAAATTATTAATCTTTAACTGGAATAGATGAATTTTAAACAAAAAAGATGAACGTATAACTAAAATTAATCTTTCACTAGAATAATTAAGTTTTCAAGCAAAATGATCAATTTATTAAATTGAATATTTAAATTTTTAGTAAAAAAAAATAATGTTCCGAAAAGGTATATAAATTATGGAAGTTGAATAATTTGAAATTCTATATTTCCAAGATTCAAGCATTTCCAATTGTAACTCTTTAAATATGGAAAACTTTGAATTGTAAATCTGTAAAATTGTATTGTTTTTAATTTTGAATATTTTCAAATATAAATTATACAAGATTTAAGTTTTACATTTGAAAATTCTGTGACGTTGACGATTTCAATTTGAAATTGACTTAATTTGGAAGATTTAGAATTGAATGCTTGATTTTTGATCTCTAAAATCATCAAAATTTAAGAATTTTTATGTACATCTTCAAAATTTAAGAGTTTTCAATTTCAAATCTTAAAAATGAAACTATTTCAACAAAAACGTTAAAAATTATATACGTTCAAAATATTAATCTTGGAAACTGAATAATTTGCAAATATACTTCTATATTTTCAAAATGCAAGAATTTGCAATTGCAACGCTTCAAAATTGCAGAAATTTGAATTGTGAATCTTTAAAATTGAATTGAATTCTGAAATGAACCCTTAAATTTAAATAAAAGTAACAGATTACTGAAAAACGGGTAAAGTAAAAAATAAAAATTATATTAAAATTATACTGAGGATTTAGTATAATAATTTACTTTCCTTTTCATTCTTTATTCATAATTTATTTAAACTGGACATTTATTACATTTATGTGAAAAAAATTGAATAATTTGCAATTCTGTATTTTAAAATTTCAATCGTTTGCCGTTGTAACTCTCAAAATTGCAGAACTTGGAATTGTGAAGGTTTAAAATTTAAGATTTTTCAATTTTGAAACTCCTAAATAAAAAATTATGCAAGTTTTAAGTCTTACAAGTGAAAATTATGTAAATTTGATGATTTAAATTTAAAATTTATCCAATTCGGAAGATTTAGAATTGAATTGAATTCTGAAATTAACCCTTAAATTTAAATAAAATTTACAGATTACTGAAAACCGATTAAAATAAAAATTATATTTAAATATTGTACTGAGGATTTAGCATAATAATTTACTTCCATTTTTATTCTTTATTCATAATTTGTTTGAACTGGACATTTATTACATTTATGTGAAAAAGATTGAATAATTTGCAATTCTGTATTCTCAAATGTCAAGCATTTTCCATTGTAACTCTTCAAAATTGCAGAACTTGGAATTGTAAATGTTTAAAATTCAAGAGTTTTTAATTTTTACAATCTTAAATTAAAAATTATGCAAGTTTTACCATTGAAAATTCGGTTAGTTTGATGATTTAAATTTGAAATTTATTCAATTCTGAAGATTTATAATTGAATTGAATTCTGATGAACTCTCAAATTTGAATAAAAGTTACAGATGACTGAAAACCGGTTGAAATAAAAATTAGATTGAAATTGTACTGAGGATTCAGTATAACAATTTACTTTCCATTTCATTCTTCATTCATAATTTATTTTAACTGTGCATTTATTAAATTTATTCGAAAAAGTTGAATAATTTGCAATTCTGTATTTTCAAATTTCAAGCATTTTCTATTGTAACTTTTCAAAATTGCAGAACTTGGAATTGTAAATTTTTAAAATTGAAGATTTTTTAATTTTAAAAATCTTAAATGAAAAATTATGCAACGTTTAAGTCTAAAATTAAAAATTCTGTAAATTTGATGTTTTAAATTTGAAATTTATCCAATTCGGAAGACTTAGAATTAAATTCTCAAATGAACTTTTAAATTCAAATAAAAGTTACAGATAACTTAAAAACGATTAAAGTAAAAATAAAAATAAAAATTTATTGAAATTATACTGATTATACTGTAGGATTTAGTATAATAATTCACTTTCCTTTTCATTCTTCATTCATCATTTATTTGAACTGGACATTTATTACATTTATTCGAAAAAATTGAATAATTTGCAATTCTGTATTTTCAAATTTCAAGCATTTTCCATCGTAACTCTTCAAAATTGCAGAACTTGAAATTGTAAATGTTTAAAATTGTAGATTTTTTCATTTTGAAACTCTTAAATTAAAAATTATGCAAGTTTTAAGTCTTACAATTGAAAATTCTGTAAATTTGATGATTTAAATTTAAAATTCATTCAATCCGGAAGATTTAGAATTGAATTGAATTCTGAAATGTACCCTTAAAATTGAATAAAAGTTACAAATTACTGAAAACCGGTTAAAATAAAAATTATATTGAAATTGCACTGAGGATTTAGTATAATAATTTACTTCCATTTTCATTCTTTATTCATAATTTATTTAAGCCGGACATTTATTACATTTATTTGAAAAATAATTGAACAATTTGCAATTCTGTATTTTCAAAATTCAAGCATTTTCCATTGTAACTCTTCAAAATTGCAGAACTTGGAATTTTAATGTTTAAAATGGTAGAATTTTCAATTTTGAAAATCGCAAATTAAAAATTATGCAAGTTTTAAGTTTTACAATTGCAAATTTTGTAAATTTGAAAATTATGCAATTCGGACGATTTAGAATTTAATTGAATTGTGAAATGAACCCTTAAATAAAAATAAAATTACAGATTACTGAAAACCGATTAGAATTAAAATTATGCGATAGCCAATGTAGCTATTGTAATATTTATTTTAATTTACGATTATTATTTATATTTTATATTACTTCAAATCCAAGTATATATTTAAATTCGATATTTTTTTTTAATATGAATGTACCCGAAATTTCCAACTAAATTAGAATATTGTGCAACTTGTTATATATTGAGTGCACTCCTAATTTTAAAACTGAATTATGACCTGAGGATTTAGTATAATAATTTGCTTTCCTTTTCATTCATCGTTTATTTGAACCGGCCGGTTTAAGCTGGGTTTGAGGATATCAAAAGGTTCGTGTTCTGGCATAGTTTGCCATCCCTTCTGGGGGCCCCCCCCCCCCCCCCCCCCCCCCCCCAGCCCGCCAAAGTCCGCATTTTTCAGCGCTTAGGATTCAATATCTTCGGGGCCGGTACACTCGAGAATCTTGAGATGCCAGCGAGAGCTAGTTGTCCTTTTGAGAATAAGAGGAATAAGGACTCTGCCCCGGAGTCTGGATGGTCCTTGTGACCACTCGGCTCCACAGACCACCGACCGGTACCGTACGGCGCATTCTTTTGTTTGGGTCCGTACTACAACTACACCCACCTCCCGGGGTTCCGATTCTTATTCAAGGCCGAGGTTCGAGATCTTCCTTCGTATGGTGAAACCCAAAGCACTCGTAAAACTCAAATGTGCATTTTCCTATGCTCCTTTCCTTTCCTTTCTCATCCGGTTCGCAGGGTACCGATTTCCAAGTATTTCCGATTCGTGATCGAATCTTGCCAGAATCGTGGAAGAATTTGTTTCAATTTCAATTTTCACGTTCTCTGTTTTTTTTACATTCCCACAGGGCACAGTAGGGTGGTGCAAAATTTTTGTCTTGAATTTTCATACATATTACACTAGGGAAATTTTGGATTTTCGAAAAATTGAACTCATACTTCAGGGTTTGATCCAAACGTGCCAAACTTTTTAGGGATTGAAGAGGAATACCTATGAAATAAAAGCATATTAATAACTTTTATTTTTAACCCACCGTTACCCCCCCCCCCCCACAGCGCCCCAAATATGACCCAAAAATAAAAAAACTACATTTTTACGTATTATTGTTACTTTTTAGCATTTTTCGTCGTCTTTTTCGTACAAATAATTACTAATGGACAATTTAAATATTTTCCATGACTTTTTAAACAATTTTTAATTGTTTAAACAAATGTAACTTATTTAAACAATTATTTATTCCCAAAAAATAATCGTATTTTCTTATTAAAATGTAATATTTTGTCATTGTTTGGAGTAGTAATTTTTTTCAAAAATTATGTAATTATTTAAACAATTAATTATTGTTTATTCTCAAAATTTCTAAAAATTGACCCAGAGATGTCCACTTTTTCCCCAAATTGGTATCCTATGCTACTTTTTTTTGAATAATTATATTCTGTATAGTGTACAGAAAGAATATATTAACCATTTTTTAGTTGTTTAAACAAATATAATTTGTTTAAACAATTATTTTTCCAAAAATATTTTTAAACCGTATTTTCTGAATTAAACATAATATTGAATGATTGCGAGGAGTAATAAATTCTGCTCAAAACTTTATGTTATTGTTTATACAATTAATTATTGTTTTTTTTCAAATTTCCTTCAAATTGAGTGTGGATGGTTTACATCTTCTTTGGCGCATTACTAAATAAATCATGAAAGTCATCATAAAATTTAAATTATGAAAGTGTATTTATTATTGCTTTCTTCATATTTTTACAATCTTTATCATAATTATATTATAAAAAGCACATTCGCTAATGCAAATTATGATTCAAGTTTCAACAGATTGCTTTTTTACATTTTCATACTCGTTATAAATATTAAAACGTGTCGCTGATTTTCGTTTTAGTTTCATACGATTATTTATAAGACTGTTTTCAAGTTATTTCTGTAATTCACACATGCATCGTTGAACCTGTTTCAAATTTGCCGCTCGAAGAGCTTTTAAAAATGGAGGTGATTGTGACGTTTTTAACAGAATTTACTACTCCTCGAAATCATTCAATATTATGTTTAATTCAGAAAATACGATTTAAAAAATATTTTTGGAAAAATAATTGTTTAAACAAATTATATTTGTTTAAACAATTAAAAAATGGTTAATATGTTCTTTCTATACACTATACAGTCAAAAAAATAATTATATGTATTTTAATTTATTTTTTTTAAGTTATCGAAAAAAAATGCTTAATCAAATCAAAGTTGTTTAAACAAATAGAAATTTATTAAACATTAAAAGATATGTATCAAATTTATATAATTATTCAACAAAAAGTAGCATAGGATACCAATTTGAGAAAAAAGTTGACATCTCTGGGTCAATTTTTAGAAATTTTGAGAATAAACAATAAGTAATTGTTTAAATAATTACATAATGTTTAAAAAAATTACTACTTTAAACAATGACAAACTATTACATTTGAATCAGAAAATACGATTATTTTTTACATTTTTTGGGAATAAATAATTGTTTAAATAAGTTACATTTGTTTAAACAATTAAAAATTGTTTAAAAAGTCATGGAAAATATTTAAATTGTCCATCAGTAATTATTTGTACGAAAAAGACGACGGAAATTGCTAAAAAGTAACAATAATACGTAAAAATGTAGTTTTTTTTATTTTTGGGTCATATTTGGGGCGCTGTAGGGGGGTAAGGGTGGGTTAAAAATAAAAGTTATTAGTATGCTTTTATTTCATATGTACTCCTCTTCAATCCCTAAAAAGTTTGGCACGTTTCGATATAACCCTGAAGTATGAGTTCAATTTTTCGAAAATCCAAAATTTCCCCATGTTAATTAAATGGGATTTTGAAGTGCCCGGTGGCACGTGTTAATATTCGAATTCCGAAAAAAAATTGGGGATTTTTTTTCTCCGGAAATGGAAACTTTCGGGGTGGGGGGGACTTGCCCTGTAGCTCGAAAAGCGTTCTTTCGACCACCCTAATATTACACATTAGGGTGGTTCTTATTTATATTTGGTGGATTTTTACATTCTCATCAGAGAAGGTATTATATTTGTGTAAAATTTGACCCCCTCCGTTTTTGTCAAATGTCCACGTTTTGAGACATTCTGAACCCAAAAGACAGGTTTTCGCGAATGTGTCTGTCTGTATGTATGTATGTATGTATGTATGTATGTGGGTATGCATGCGTGTAGATTTTTATTTTGTTAGCACTATAACTTTCGAAAGAATTGACAGATTGCATTGGGCTTTGGCATACTCTTCAAGTGTCCTAAAATGAAGGTCAAGTTCGTTAGCCAGCCATTTTGTATAAAAATTCAAAAAGTGAGCGCTTTTTCAAAATTTTTGAGACCACTTTTTTCAAATTAAAAAACTCGATGTACAGATATTCGTACTACTCAAAAAGACAAACAATTTATTCCCATGACTTTTTTCGATAAAACAAAAATTACTGGAGTTATAGCATTTACAAAATTCCAAAAAAAAACGAAAATGAACAGTTTAAGCCAAACAACGAACGATATGAAAAAAAGTCAAGAGGAGAAGAATATTTCTTTTTGAATACCCTACAATATTGTTAAAAGACTTTTCTTAATTTTCTTGAAAAATCGAAAATTCACATTTTTATCGTACAAAAAAATAATGACAAATCAAAAATACTATTTTGCGGTCAAAATATACAAGATACGAAAACAGATGAATCGACAAAAATTGTGCACTCTAAAAAGATCTACAAATTGGTTAATAATCACTTTTTGATTAATAAACAAAAGTTGTTCACTCAGAAAAGAGCTACACATTTTTCATTTATCATTTTTTGGTAAGATGTGTAATTTGTGTTTCAATCGTGAAACATAACATTAAAAATAAAAAAAATTATGGAAAAACGACGCCAGGTATAAAAAAAGATAAATAGACAAACGTTGTTCAACCAAAAAATATCTACAAATTTTTTATAAACTTTTGTTATAAAAATACATTTAAAATATAAAAATCAACTTTTTGGAAAAACGATACACGATACAATAACATTTTATCTAACAATGTTTTTCGCCTAAATTACATTCACAAATTTTCTTAGAACCACTTAACGCTAGGATGCATATTTTTGGTTCAAATCGTAAAAAATAACATTGAACATAAACAAATTAAATTTATGGAAAAAACGACACAAGTTGCAATAAAATGCATAATAACAAAATTGTTTTTTTTTCATAGGATTGGCACTTCTTTTCAATTATAAAAACAAGACAAGGAAATTATGCCTGTTTTTAATATCAATGCATATTATGAATTGTAATAATATACATTTATAGAAATGATATATAATTTTCACAGCTGAGGATAAAATTAAATGCAAAATCAGGAAAAAATATTAAAGTAATCATGACAAATACAATTCGTACTTCATTTTGCAATATCTAATAAGCAATCACAGGCCGACGTATAGAAATAAATGAAATATAGATTTGATATAATAATGTAGAAAATTTCGCACTTTGGACAAAATCGAGTGCGAAGCACGAGGTACGTGATGAGAATGTATTCGTTAAAGCCAAAGGAGCTTTAACAAAAGAGAATTCACAATCTCTAAATTACAGGTGTCGATACTTTGACCTTTAATTTAAAAAGATATGTGCACAAATTTGGGGGAAATACAAAGACCGAGCGCGTAGCGCGAGTACCAACAGTCGCGCGTCCCAGGCGCGCTCAAATTTGCGAGCCGCGCGCGCAACGCGCGATGAGAATGTGCCCACGAAGCGGGCAGATTTTTACATTCTCATTCTAATGAGAAGGTATTGGTTTTATGTAAAATTTGACATAGTCGGTTTTCATCAAATCTCCACGTTTTGAGACCTCCTGAGTCAGAAAAAACGATTTTTACGAAGGTGTCTGTCTGTCTGTAGTCTGTCTGTCTGTCTGTCTGTCTGTCTGTCTGTAGCCACGATAGCTTTCGAAAAAATGATCAGATTTGATTGAGCTTTGGCACACTTTTTTATGGCCGAAAAATAGAGAACGAGTTCGTTAACCAGCTATTTTGGATGAAAATCCAAAAAGTGAGCACATTTTGAAAATTTTTGAGACCACTTTTTTGGAAGATTTGAAAATTCTATGTACGGTTATTAGTAGTACGCAAAATGACGAACAAAATATTCTTATGACTTTTCGTGATAAAAAAAAAATTACTGGAGTTATAGCATTTTCAAAATTCCAAAAAACAAACGAAAATGATCATTTTAAGCCGAAAAACGCACGATATGAAAAAAAGTCAAGAGGAAAAAAACGTTGATTCCTGAACACCCTATAATATTTTCATGACAACTTTTTGAATTTTTCGAAAAATAAAAAATTCAAATTTTGATCGCACAAAAAATTAATGAAAAATCAAAAAAGCCATTTTGCTGTAAAACTATGCAAGATACCAGAAAAGGTCATCTCACCAAAATTGTGCACCTAAAAAAGATCTACAAATTTCTTATCATTCACTTCTTGATATGACGCGTAGTTTTTGTTTTATTCGTAAAAAACAGCATTGAAAATAGAAAAATCAAATTTTCAGTCGAATATTACCAGCTACGAAAAAATTACCAAAACAAAATTTGTTCATCCAAGGAAGAGGTATAAATTTATTGTGACTCATGTTTCGATAGGATGCGTGGTTTTTGTTTTATTCGTGAAAATAACATTGACAGTAAAAAAAATCAAATTTTTGAAAAAACAATGCAAGGTACGAAAACATATAAATGAACAAAAATTGTGCATTGAAAAAAGACTTACACACCCGTAATCAATTTTTGTGGTAAGAATATATTCAAAATGAAAAAATTAACTTTTTTGATAAACGGCACAAGCTAAAATAAAATGTTAACTAATAAAATTTGTCGCCTGAATTATATCATTACTTTTCATTTGAAATCAAATACAAATTTAGTAATTTGTATATGAAGAACATATAACACGAAGCACAAAGTGCGCGCTCAGTGTATTTACCAAATCGCACGCCGTAAGTGCGCTCAAACTTTTTTGTTTCTATCATACGGTTCAAATGATTTTAAAATCAAATATCGAGCGCGAAGCGCGAGTGTCTGGATGAGAATGTGTTCCTTAAGGTCGATAGAACCTTGAGTAAATAAAGTTCCTTTTCAGTCTAAAATAAAAGCAAATTTAACAATCACTTAATATGTAGAGGTTTTGATAATTTTATAATATTTGCAAACAAACTTTTTCTTTTCATCGAAGTCGAACACGAAGTTCAAAAATCTAGAGGAGCCTAGCGTAAAGCGCGATGCAAATACGCCCGAGCGCGTAGCGCGAGGTGAATACATAATCGAGCGCGAAGCGCGAGATCCAACAGTCGCGCGCCCTAGGCGCGCTCAAACTTGCGAGCGAAGCGAGCCGCGCGCGAAGCGCGCCATGAGAATGTGCCCGCGAAGCGGGCAGATTTTTTTTCTTGAATTTATCTGCTCTCGCCCCCCACTTTTTTTCGAATGCCGAAAAAAAATCTCCAAATTTGAGAAAAATCGGTTAATATTTAGGGGTGGCGCAAAGACCATGAAGTTCCCCATTGATTTAACATGGGAAAAAGTCAGCTTTTTGTAAATCTAATATTTAAACGCGATAATATGATACAAATAATTCCATGTTTCAGTATATTGTTCAGAATTCGTCAAAGTATAAGAATCAATCATAAATTTTTGGGTTGAATAATTTGAAGCCACTCTTATGGGTCCCCAAAGAAAACCCCATAAGTGTCAAATTTGAATTTTACGTAATATTGCGGTTTATTGACGCTTTTTAAAAGATTGAAAGAAATAAATAATCATTAATCGGTAATTTAAGAACACCTAGTCATTTGTTAAATGATATTCATTTGTTTAAACAATTTTAATTTGCTTAAAAATTTAAGAGAATTCTTAAAAAGGAAAGTAGAACATAACAATATTTAAATCTTTCGAAAAATAGCACAAATAAAATATAGAAACAAAAAAATTGTTTAAACAATTTAAATTTGTTTAGTCATCTACGAGTATTCATAATAAACAAATTCGTACTTAAAAATATTTAAATTTGTTGAAAATTTAGTGAGATAAAATGTTTTTCCTGCTTTTTTTTTAGGTAAAATATATACTTTAACAAATATTGTTTGAATAATTCTAAAATTATTTAAACAAATTATTTTATTGTTATCATTGATTAACTAACTCGGAAGTCTAGAAAATACGCTCATTTCGCGAGTTAACTGGAAAAAAAATATTTAAACAAATTAAAATTGTTTGAACAATTGAACATTAGTTAACAAATGACTGGGTATTCTTAAATTACCGATTAATGATTTTTTTTAACTTTTAAAAATCGTCAATAAACCGCAATATTACGTAAAATTTAAATTTGTCACTTATGGGGTTTTCTTTGCGGACCCATAAGAGTGGCTTAAAATTATTCAAACTCAAAATTTATGATTGATTCTTATTCTCTGACGAATTCTGGACAATATACTGAAACACGGAATCATTTGTAACATATTATCGCGTTTAAATCTTGGATTTACAAAAAGCTGACTTTTTCCCCATGTTAAATCAATAGGAAACTTCATGGTCTTTGCGGCACTCCTAAATATTAACAGATTTTTCTCAAAGGACCCCGCACCAAATGTACAGAAAAAAGCCTTATGATAAAAAATTCTAAAAAAAATTTTTTCTTGTATTTTCGAACCTGCAAACTAAAAATTCAAAAGAAAAATGTCAGAAAGATGGACAGTTTTTAGACAAACACTAGTCCAAAGTTTCGATTTTTACATGTATTTTAATGGAAAAATGCTTATTTTAGCAAAATGTTTTTTTTTCTCAAAAACGCTATGATAGATTTGATTAAAACTTTTATATTTTGACGATCAGGCGTACCGAATCAAGAGATTCATACCCACGAACTAGAAAGATTAAAGATTCTTTGGGTATACAGCATGTTTTTGGGGGTGTTTGTGTACCCTAAACGTCCAAGTAACATATGTAAATCATCATTTCTTAGTAACTAAAATCAATAGAGATTTTTATTCAACTGCTACGGTATGAAACGACTTTCCAATAAGTGGAGTAAGCGTACATAGCAATAATATGTTTCGACCTAATTTTAGGGGATGTTTTACCATCCCTTAAACAATGAGTCTGAAGTTCCTAACGCATTAATCAATAACGAAAAATAATTTTATTTTTAAATGCATGAAAGCTGCTATTTTATGACAGAAAATA
>CAKNYM010052306.1:431360-491912 GCA_932195095.1 Andricus curvator
TTTTTTTGTTTAAATGCAGAGCATTAAATTTGGCAATAGGGCATTAAATTAGCCCTAAATGAGCCCTAAATTCCCTATGGGTTTTAATTCAATTTTTGCAATGTGGTCCTGCCAGCTTAACGGACCTATAGAAATGTGCATTTTTTCTAATTTTTTTTTACTTTTGGTCCACTTTTCAATTAGAATAATTAGACTGAGGTAATAATTAATTTATGTCAACAAAAAGAATTCTTTGATCAATTTATTATTATTTAAAAAAATATTAATTTTGAATAATTTTAGAAAGTTCCAATTTTTCCTGAAATTTTCAACTTTTTTCCACTTCTTACTTAGTGAGATAACAATTAATGCAAGTTAAAAGCATAATTGTTTAAACAATTTATCATGGTTTATAACTATCTTTTCTTAGAGCAATTGCTAGAAAGTTTTGGAATTTTCTGAAAATTTCTGCTTTTCTTTGACTTTTTTCGTTGGGAACGAATAATAAATACTAATATTAATTTAAAAAATAAGGCTCTTAGTAACTATTTCAAGTAATATTTATATTTAGTATGATCCATTTTGAAGATTATTTCAAATATTTGTTTTATTTCAGAGGAATATATTCACGAAAAGAAAAGGATTGTTTTTAAAAATGATTCTTTCTATCATTTATTTATTATTCATTTATAACTAAAAAGCCAAAGCAAAATTAAAAATTTTAGAAAAAAAAACACAACTTTCTAGCAATTATCTGAGAGAAGATAGTTACAAATGATAATAAATTGTTTAAACAGCATGTTTCTTAACTTGCATTAATTATTACCTCACTCTAAGTGAAAAGTTGATAAAAAGTGGAAAATTTCAGAAAAAACGCAACGATCTACGATCGCTATAGGAGAAGACAGTTATAAGTTATAAAAAATAATAATTTATTTACACAATCATGTTTGTTAAATTTCATTAATTGTTACCGCATTCTAAGTGAAAAGTGGACAAAAAGTTGAATATTTCAGAAAGAACCGCAACTTTCTAGCATTATTGTCACATTATGTTATTTAAAATAATAATAAATTAATTGAATAATTATTTTTGTTAAGTTGAATTAATGATTACTTCACTATAAGTGAAAAGTTGACAAAAAGTAGACAATTTCAGAAAAAACCGCAAATATCTAGCATTACTTTAGATTATAGAAGATAGTTATTAACAATAATAATTTGTTTAAACAATTAATTTTGTTGAATTTCAATAATTTTGAAATCGCTTTAAGTGTAAAGTGACAAAAATTTGAATATTTTGTAAAAAACTGCAACTTTCTAGCAATTATCTAAGAGAAGATAGTTATAAACAATAATAAATTGTTCAAACAGTTTTGTTTGTTATTTTGAATTAATTATAACCTTACTAAATGAAAAGTTGACAAACAGTGGAAAATTTCACAAAAACCCGACAGCACCATCTACCGTTACTATAGATTATAGAAGAAGATAGTTATAAACAATAATAATTTATTTATATAATTATGTTTGTTAAATTTTTTCATTTAAAATTGTTAAATCCCTCAGGTTTTAATTCGAGAATTCTCATAGAAAATTTTCATTTTCAATAAAAAATTTGTAAATAGATACTGTTTTTGGTGCTCAGGCAATTTCAAATAAAACACGTTTAAAATTAAACAATTTTTGATTTATTAATTATACAAATGTACATGTAAATTTTTCAAACGTAAACAATTTTAAAACGATACGTGAAAAATATTATCATCCTTAAAAATATAAAAATTACGAAAATAAGAGTTTTTTCGAACATATATTTTTAGTAGAAGTTTAATCTTTTTTTTGGCTAAAAATGCAACTTTTTGGTTGAAAATTAATCTTCTTTCGTTGGAAATTCAACAATTTTGTTGAAAATTCATCTTCTTTGGTAGAATTCAACTGCTTTTGATTTAAAATGAAAATCTTTGTTGAAGGTTAAATCACTTTGTTAAAAAATAAAATTTTTTGTTAAAGATTCATCATTTTAGTTGAAATATCATCTCTTTGATTGAAATTCGAACTATTTTGTTAAAAATGGATCTTTTTAATTTAAAATTCAACTATTTGGGTGAAATTTGAACTATACTTTATAAACATTTATTTTTGTAGCTTGTATTTTTTTGTAGAAAACTAATCTTCTTGGTTTGAAATTTCTTATTTTTTGGTTAAAAATGCATCTTTTCAGTTGAAAATCAGAGAATTCGTGTTTTTCCTTGACAATTCATCAGTTTAAATAAATTTTTGTTTTTTTACTGCAAAATATTTATTTGTTGAAGATTCATCGTTTTGGTTGGAAAATTCATCATTTTAGATGGAAATTCATCTCGGATTGAAAATTCACCTATTTGTTTCAAAAATCATGTTTTTCATTTAAAATTGGTATTTTTAATTTCGAAATTCATCTCTTTCTGTATAAATTTAAAAAAAATTTAAAGTTAAAGAATCTAAAAGATTCGTCTTTCTGGCTCAAAAATTCAACTATTTGGTTAAAAATTCGACTATTTTTTTGAAAATTTGTCTTTTTTCATTAAAATTGTAACTATTTAGTTTTAAATTCAACTAAATGGTCAAAAATTATTATTTTTTAAATTTAACTATTTGATTAAAATTTTTTCTTCCTTGGTTGAAAATGATGTTTTTTTTTTAAATTTCCAGTTTAGAAATTTCAGGTATTTAAAAGCATTTCATATTGAATTCAATAGACTACCAATATTAATTTAATTAAAAAAATATATATTCCCTTATCATTGATATATTTTCATAAAAAATCGCCCTTTTTCGAAACTTTTTCGAAACGATTTTTCAGCCGAAAGTACCCTAAAAATACAATTCTTCTCGCATTTATTAATTTTTCACGTTTCTGAAAATCTCAAAAATGATTTTTTATTTCAATTTTTAAAATGATGCTTAATGTTTTCTGCTAAATGATATAAAGAACTAGAGTGGCTTGAACATTTATGAAATTAAATAAATGATAATAAATTTAAACCTCGAAATAATTTTGCCTGGCACTTTCAGACATATAAAGTACAGAATTTTTAATTGAGTCAGAATTGGTTGTCTAATAAATTATAATTATTAATGAGTTTGTAATATATTGAAAATAATAAAATACCGAATAATAATAATGATTTTTGTCTGTGACAAAAATTGGAAACTTTTTCGACTCCTCTGACTAATTTTCAAATTTATTAACAATACATAAATGTAAATAAATTCAAAGATTAAAACTATTTTTAAACTAAAAATAAGCAGGCTCTAATGTATTTTGTAAAGAAAGACAACCAACAGTAAAGAGTATACTTTAGGAATTTTCACATATCTTTTTGCTTGAATTATTTATGAACCACTTGCATCACTCATATTTCCAGTTTGACATTTTTTACTCCTTAGTGATAAAAGAGTCAAGGACTTCAATCAACACGAAATTTTAAACAAAATGTAGATATTTGAAGATTTTGAAAAAAATTTTTGAATCTTCTTAAGAATTTTGAAAGTTTTAAGATAAGGATCTTTTTCTTTAGATTCTAAGGAAAATTTTAATTAATTTTTATTTGTTTGAAGAATTAATTTAAAGAAAACATTCAAAAGATTTCCAAAATTAAAAAAAAAGTAATCTGAAAGATTTGAAGGCAATTTTTCTAACTTTTCAGAAATTTTTCAAATTTTTTGGTAAAATTCGAATGATTTTAAAAGATATTTGAAAGTGTTTAAAACATTTCAAAAAACATAAAACAAAATGTAGATTTTGGAAGAATTCGAAATGAAATTTTGAAGTTTTTTAGAGATTTTAAAAGGTTTCAAGATAATACAAATTTTTTCTTAAGATTCCTGGGAATATTTAAAGGATTCCTTATTTTAAAAAATTACTTTTAAGAGAATATTTAAAAAGATTATAAAAATTTACAAAGGATTTACAATATTGTCAAAAATGAATCTGGTATTTTTTAAAGCAATTTTAGGAGCAATTCGAGTAAAAAAGATATTTAGGAATTTTTGGAAGTTTGAATAGATAAAAAATTTTGTTAACCTTGCAAGATTTCCAAACATTTATAGAATATTCTTCATTTTTTTTCGAGCGTCAAAAAGTCTTGGAAGATCTTTTGAATACTCAAATATTTTCTGAAATTTTGGAAAATCCTGTAAAATAAAAAAAAATCTTTCTTGGAAATTTTCTAGATACTTTCTCGATATGTCTTTAAAAAAAATAAATAAATAGTCATTGGACATTTTTATTTTGTATAAAAAATGATTTCTCACCTAAAATTACAATTTGCCGAATTTTTTTTACGCTAGACCGAAAACTCTTTTTTTTTTTTTTTGCAAATTCAACAATCTTGTTGAAAATTCGTCTTTTTGGATGAATTAAAAACTTTTTGATTTAAAACTAGAAATATTTTGCAGTTCAATTATCAACTATTGTATTTTTTGTTAAAAATACAACTTTTTTGGTTGAAAATTTAATTATTTGGTTAAAAGTTAAACTACTTTGTTAAAAATTCACTTGTTTGGTAGAAAATTTATCATTTTAGTTTAAAATTAACCTCTTTAGTTAAAAATGTACAAACTTTGTCAAAAATTTGTCTTTTTTGGAAGGAAATTAATCTTCTTGATTAAAAATTTATCTTTTTGATTAAGCACTCAACTGATCCTTGATAGAAAATTCATGTATTTGGTTGAAACCTAAAAAAGACAGATTTTCGACAAATTGCATAAATTTACAGCCAAATAGTTAAATTTTTAAATTTGTATAATCAATTCTTAACCAAACATTTAATAGTTGAATTTTCATTAATTAAACATAATATTTGAAATTTCATCCAAGAAGATTAATTTGCTACCAAAAAGACAGATTTTGGTCAAATTAAATAAATTTTCAACCAAAAAGTTGAGTTTTTAAACCTGAAAAGATCAATTTTTATCCAAAAAAGATACTAATTTTAATTTATAATCAAAAACAGTGCAATTTAACCGATAAAGACAGATTTTCAACAAAAGTCTTGAATTATTATACCATTAAGCCATTTCCCTTTCGGGGTAGGCGTGACTTGCTCGGTTGGAAAATAGTATTGGGTGTATGGGTGTATTGGTATAGAGTATATAGGTATGAGTTAGATATGTATATAGGTGTAAAGTAGATAGGTATATATGTTTTAGATTGATCTGGAATTCTCGTGTCATTTATTCAAATGACACGTTTATTCCGCAACACTGCTCCGACCCAGGTTGCTGATCAATCTCGCTCAACTAAAACAGATTAATTTTCAACCAAACAGTTTTCAATAAAAATGCAAAAGATCTTTTGAATACTCAAATATTTTCTAAAATTTTGAAAAATCCTGTAAAATAAAAAAAAAAAACTTTCTTGGAAATTTTCTAGATACTTTCTGGATATGTCTTTAAAAAAAAAAATAAAAAAATAAATAGTCATTCGGCATTTTTATTTTATATTAAAAATGATTTTTTTCCTAAAATTATAATTTGCCGAAAAATTTTTTTACACTAGACCGATAAACCTTTTTTGTTTTTTTGTTGTTGCAAATTCAACAATCTTGTTGAAAATTTGTCTTTTCGGATGAATTTAAATCTTTTTGATTTAAAAGTATAAATATTTTGTATTTGTATTTTTCGTTAAAAATTCAACTTTTTTGGTTGAAAATTTAATTATTTGGTTAAAAGTTAAACTACTTTGTTAAAAATTCACTTGTTTGGTAAAAATTTATCATTTTAGTTTAAAATTCACCTCTTTAGTTAAAAATGTACAAAACTTTGTCAAAAATTTGTCTTTTTTGGCAGGAAATTAATCTTCTTGATTAAAAATTTATCTTTTTGATTAAGCACTCAACTGATCTTTGATAGAAAATTCATGTATTTGGTTGAAACCTAAAAAAGACAGATTTTCGACAAATTGCATAAATTTACAGCCAAATAGTTAAATTTTTAAATTTGTACAATCAATTTTTAACAAAAAATTTAATAGTTGAATTTTCACTAATAAAACATAATATTTGAACTTTCATCCAAGAAGATTAATTTGCTACCAAAAAAGACAGATTTTCGTCAAATTACATAAATTTTCAGCCAAAAAGTTGAGTTTTTAAACTTGAAAAGACGAAATTTTATCCAAAAAAGATTCTAATTTATAATCAAAAACAGTTCAATTTAACCGATAAAGACAGATTTTCAACAAAAGTCTTGAATGCTCAACTAAAACAGATTAATTTTCAACCAAACAGTTTTTCATCAAAATATATAAATCTTCAACAAAATTTTTAACTAAAAGGAATAATTTTCTACAAAAAAAGATCAATTTTGAACAAAATACATGAATTTTCTACTAAAAATGATAAATTTCCAACCAAAAATGAAACAGTTAATTTTTATTTAAAAAAATGTATTTTCAACCAAAAGCGAAACTAAAATGATGAATCTCTAACTAAAAAATGCTAAAAAAAATTAATGTTTAACAAAGTAAAATTTTATACCAAATTGATGATTTTTCGAGCCGAAAATACAAATTTTCTACAAAACAGTGGAATTTTTAACAAAAAGCTCATTTTTTACCGCATGAGATTAATTTGTGACGAGACAGTTGCATTTTTAACCAAGAAATATCAAATTTCTACTAAAAGAAACGAATTTTCAAACCAAAAATACAACCGACCAATAAAATAGTTAGATTTGCAAAAAAAAAATCAAGAAGGAAGAGAAAATTCCAAAAAAATGTGTAATTTTCAAGCCGAAAAGACGAATTTTTAACAAAATAGTTGAATTTTAAACCAAAAAGGGTATAAGATTTAAATTAATTCTTCCTTACGTAGTGAAAAGCAAAAATTACAAAGATAGAACAATTTCCTTATAATTTTTTTAATTACAACAATTAATATTCAAAGAAGATTTTCCACGAGTAAAGTCCAATTTTTATTTGTTTCATAAATTGCAGACAGATATTTGGATCAAGTAAATGATGGTCGCAATAATTAAGAAATTAGGGTAATTTACTAATTGGCCTCGGCCTGCAGCGTCGAGAGCAATTAAATAATTACTTTGATAAATCACCGCACTTCTTATGCTTAATTATAGAATATTTGCATTTTTATGCATATCTGGGAGGCTCTCTAGGCTGGGAATTGAAAACATCTTTTTCGCGATTAGAAAAAAATTACAATAATAAATGTCGTCCCAGTTTTCTAAAAAATTCATGTAAAAATACAACACGGGGCATGTAAAAAACGGTGTTTTTTGTTTAATGTAGTACAATTTCATTTTTTAGTTAAAAAATTTTTTTTTTAAATTTTGAAAATTTCTAGAGGTAATCCCTTTTAATAAGAAAAATAGTATGAAAACCTTATGCAAATTAATAAACATTCATGCTTTCTAATACTATTGCGCGGTTAAATCAAAACTTTCAAATTATCTAATAAATTATTTGAATTTTAGATCGTGTTATCGCTTTTCATCGGAAATTGGTATTTTCAAGCAAAAATCATTCAATAAAAATCATCAACAAGATCGTCTATTTTCAACAATTTTAGGTATTTTTAATAAAAAGTTATTTGATTTCAAAGATACAATATTTTTGAAAAACTTGTTTTTCGAGTATGTTAGCGTTTATGATCGGAAATTGGTATTTTTAAACAAAACTCATTTGATTTTGAAGATTTACCATTTTTGTAACAATTTTAGGTTACGTTCACGTTTTACACATAAAAATATTATTTTTAAACAAAAATCATCAGACTTAAATCCAACTGTTTTTGTTCAGAAAAATAAAAATTACAATCTTGAACAAATTCGAATTGAGATAGTTTTCGTCAAAACTTAAATTTTTCATTGAAAAATCATTCGATTTTCAAGAAGATTTAAAAGTTTTTAACCATTTTAGGTTATGCCATTGTCGTTTTTCATCGAAAACTGGTATTTTTAAACAAAAATAATCATAATTTGACCAAGATTTACCATTTTTAGACAATTTTGGATTATATTATTGTCTTTCGATGGAAATTTATTTTTTTAAGTAAAAAAATTATATTTCAAAGAATATTTACAATTTTTTTTTAACAATTTCAGGTTATGTTATCGTTTTACACCGTAAGTTGTTGTTTATAGTAAAAAATATTTATATTTCAATGAAGGTTTCCAATTTGTATACAATTCTAGATCTTTAAAACTTTTTTCACGGAAAATCGGTATGAATTTCATAGAAGATTTTCAGTTTTTGAAGAGGTTATAGTTATGTTAACGGGTTTCATCAAAAATCGATTATTTAAAAAAAGACGAATGATCACCAAAACAGTTGAATTCTTAACCAAAAAGGATGAGTTTATACAAAATACTTGAATTTTCAACAAAATTTGAATTTTCAACCAAAAAAGATGAGTTTTTACAAAATACATGAATTTTCAACAAAGCAGTTGAATTTATAATAGAATACTGAAATTTTCTACTACAACAATCAATTTTTACCTAACTATTCGAATTTTAAAACAAAAAATATTAAACCTAAAACAAAAATAGTTCAATTTTCAACACGAAAAGTCAAATTTGCAACAAAAGAATGAATTATGAACGATAAATTAAATAGTTGATATTTCAACCATAACAAAAACCATATTTTCCAAAAAATAGTACATTTCCCACCAAAGAGTTGAATTTACAACAACAACCAAATTAAAATTGAACAACATAGTTGAATTTTTAAGCAAATAGTTGAATTTTCAACTGAAAAGCCCAATCTTCAACCCAGAAGAAGAAATTTTCAACAAAATAATTTAATTTTCAACTAAAGAGGTGAATTTTCAATTCGAAAGATGAATCTTTAATAAACAAACAAAAAAAGAATTTTCGAATCAAAAAGACGAATTTTGAACAATAAAGATTTTTCAGTCAAAAACGGGAAAATTTTTATCCAAATTGTTGGATTTTCAGGTCAAAGGACGAATTTTTCATGAAACAGTTGCATTTTCAATCGGAAAATATGAGTTTTCAACAAAAAATTGTATTTTCAACCAAACAGTTGCAGTGTTAGTCAAAAAAGGGGAAATTTCAACCAAAAAGATTAGTTTTCTACCAGTAAAAGCGTATTGTTAACTAAAAAAGATCAATTTTCAACAAAAAATTAATCAAGAGATGAATTTTCAAATAAAAAAATAATTTTTTAACAAAGTGGTTCAACTTTTACCCAAGTAGTTGAATTTTCAGTTTAACCCTTTGCGGCGCAGTGGTAACCCAGATTACCACCTTTTTTATTCACAACTTTTTTCTCTAGATTCAATGTTTTTGAAGTAATAACAAAAATTTCTCATTGATATCGTATTTGAAGCATTGAAGAATGTGAAAAAAAATGTTGATGAACGTATTGTGTAAAATTATAAATAGTTATAAATAAACAAATTTTGAAAATCGCTCTTTTTTACGAAAGAATTCAGTTTTGAACGACGTATTGAATAAATTGAAATGAAACTTGGTACTCTAGGGGTTTTGGGGTCGCTGATTACGAATCCGGAGCCAGATTTGCGAAATTCAAAATGGCAGATCCAATATGGCGGACGAGTTTTCAAAAATTCGAAGGATTTTCATGAAACTTGGCATCTGGGGGCTTTTGGGGGTCGGTAATCACGAATCTGAAGCCAGAGTTCCAAAATTCAAAATGGCCGACAAATATGTCCGCCATATTGGATCCGCCATTTTGAATTTCACGCCACGGGATCCAGATTCGTAATCAGCGACCTCGAAAACCCCCGAGTAAAAAGTTTTATGGAAATCTAACAACTTTTTAAAAAACTCGTCCGCCATATTGG
The DNA here is from genome assembly GCA_932195095.1 of Andricus curvator. Taxonomy (NCBI): domain Eukaryota; kingdom Metazoa; phylum Arthropoda; class Insecta; order Hymenoptera; family Cynipidae; genus Andricus; species Andricus curvator. The sequence goes on from CAKNYM010052306.1 coordinate 441,178, forward strand.
ATCCGCCATTTTGAATTTTGGAAATCTGACTTTAGATTCGTGATCAGCGACCCCGAAAACCCCCTAAGGTGCATATAACAGTAAAATTTGTTTGATAAAAAAATGTGCACCGCAAAGGGTTAAAACAAAAATCTTCAGCCTTCAGCTAAAAATGGGATAGTTATATTTTCATCTAAACAAAAATAATTTTCTAAAAATAAAATGAGTTTTCAAAAAAGTAGTTAAACTTCCAAACAACCAAATGAATTTGAAAAAAAATCAAATTTTAACGAGAATAGTTAAATTTTCAATTAAAAAAATTAGTTTTCAATTAAAAAAAAAAATATATATATATATATTTGAATAAAGTTGCTCAGCTTTCATCCAAATACTTTAATTTTCTACGAAAAAAGATGAATTCTCAACGAATTAAAAAGTATAATCTTCAAGAGGAAGCAAATGAAAAAGGAATAAAAATATAATGCAAATAAATTACTAACAAGAATGTTATATCAGGACGCCCGAAAATTCATATTTAAAATTCCCTAACTTTATTTTGAAACAATTTCAAATTAAAATTCAAAAATTTCAAATTTATCATCCTGGAAAGTTGTTTAAAATGCCTCTTTTAGAAATTACCTGAATTTTGCATAATTTTTTTCAAAATCCCTGATTTTATCCGGCCACTAAACTTCCCTGACTTTTCCCTGATTTCCACGTTTTCCCTGACTTACGGCCTATTATACAAATAGTGTAGGATAACTCAGTCAGATTTCACCAAGTCTAATCAATAAAAGCTTATTACATGCGGAATTTAACTTACTTTGAATATATTGACAGAAGAAAATTATGAGATTTGAAAGTTTTAATTGCAATTGTTATTAAAGTTGACAGAGATCCGGGATAAATGAGAAATTTTTAAATATTGTTGACTTCAGCCTCGCGATTTTAACCGTGCCAAAATGAACAATCTATTGTTAAAGAGGTAGTCTTTTTTCATGCAGCAGAGAAGCAGTTCAAAAACCTATTTTTTCTTCAAGGGAATAAGAATTCCAGGACCATGAAGAAAATTTTAAGACTTTTTCAGGTTTTTCCAGATAAAGAAGAATTCAAGTACTTTTCCAGGGTTTCAAGGATTTCCAGGACACTAGACACCCTGGATAATGCTAGTTAATTTAAAATTAGCATTCGGTTAAAAATATAAAAATGTGTTTTTTTTCGTGCTATTAACATTGCAACCTAAACTTTTACTAACTAAAGATGATTAAAATGATTACCTCGTTAATAATATACATAAATAAAAAAATAAAAAAGTGAATATGCACTGCATTCGTCAAGGTCCATTTACGAAGGAATTGGTGCAGTCCTAGAGTAGATTCGTTAGTTTTTATTGGGTGAACTTGAAAATTGCTTGCACTAATTGGCGAACAAGTCAGACTCATGAACTGACATGCATCTTTTTCATCAGTCCTTGTATCTCTCATCTGAAAATCTAGGTGAATCATTAAAAACTTCTCCTTCAATTCTTCAGTTCCGTAAGTCCCATTGACATCTGACGATAAAAATAAATCCTAGCAGAACATTATTCAGCAGTATTCAGGGAAAAATATAATTGCATGATAGCGAGATTGTTCTATTGTACTACATTTCTCATGATGGAAAAAAACTCTTGCTTATTCAAGTTGCACAGAAAATAAGACTTTTGTGAGGTTACATCTATATCCACTTAAACGAGGGAATTAGGACATTACTAGATACTGCTTTTTCTTGAATAAAGTAAGAAAACAACATTATTCAATATTCAGGTGATGTGCTATCAGGACTACTTTTTAGATAACCTTATGTCGTATGTCACAAAACAAGAAATAACTACTGGTTTTACTGTTATCCCAGAAGAAATTAAATATTTTCATTTTAAAGGATTTTACATTTTTCATCCACAATTTTGATCTTGGAAATACAGGAGCATACAAATTTATGCAAATAATTAAATATGTACCTGAAGTTGCGAAGATTCATATAAATTAAATTAAAGAATTTTATTTTTCCTAAATTATTTAAAAAAAATCTGCCCGCTTCGCGGGCACATTCTCATCGCGCGCTTTGCGCGCGGCTCGCTTCGCTCGCAAGTTTGAGCGCGCCTAGGGCGCGCGACTGTTGGATCTCGCGCTTCGCGCTCGATCATATATTTATCTCGCGCTTCGCGCTCGATTATGTACTCACCTCGCGCTACGCGCTCGGGCGTATTTACATCGCGCTTTACGCTCGGCTCCTCTAGATTTTTGAACTTCGTGTTCGACTTCGATGAAAAGAAAAAGTTTGTTTGCAAATATTATAAAATTATCAAAACCTCTACATATTAAGTGATTGTTAAATTTGTTTTTATTTTAGACTGAAAAAGAACTTTATTTACTCAAGGTTCTATCGACCTTAAGGAACACATTCTCATCCAGACACTCGCGCTTCGCGCTCGATATTTGATTTGAAAATCATTTGAACCGTATGATAGAAACAAAAAAGTTTGAGCGCACTTACGGCGTGCGATTTGGTAAATACACTGAGCGCGCACTTTGTGCTTCGTATTATATGTTCTTCATATACAAATTACTAAATTTGTATTTGATTTCAAATGAAAAGTAATGATATAATTCAGGCGACAAATTTTATTAGTTAACATTTTATTTTAGCCTGTGCCGTTTATCAAAAAAGTTAATTTTTTCATTTTGAATATATTCTTACCACAAAAATTGATTACGGGTTTGTAAGTCTTTTTTGAATGCACAATTTTTGTTCATTTATGTGTTTTCGTACCTTGCATTGTTTTTTCAAAAATTTGATTTTTTTTACTGTCAATGTTATTTTCACGAATAAAACAAAAACCACGCATCCTATCGAAACATGAGTCACAATAAATTCGTACCCCTTCCTTGGATGAACAAATTTTGTTTCGGTCATTTTTTCGTAGCTGGTAATATTCGTCTGAAAATTTGATTTTTCTATTTTCAATGCTGTTTTTTACGAATAAAACAAAAACTACGCGTCATATCAAAAAGTGAATGATAAGAAATTTGTAGATCTTTTTTAGGTGCACAATTTTGGTGAGATGATCTTTTCTGGTATCTTGCATAGTTTGACAGCAAAATGGCTTTTTTGATTTTTCATTAATTTTTTGTGCGATCAAAATTTGAATTTTTTATTTTTCAAAAAATTCAAAAAGTTGTTATGAAAATATTATAGGGTGTTCAGGAATCAACGTTTTTCTCCTCTTGACTTTTTTTCATATCGTGCGTTTTTCGGCTTAAAATGTTCATTTTAGTTTGTTTTTTGGAATTTTGAAAATGCTATAACTCCAGTAATTCTTTTTTTATCACAAAAAGTCATAAGAATATTTTGTTCGTCATTTTGCGTACTACTAATAACCGTACATAGAATTTTCAAATCTTCAAAAAAAGTGGTCTCAAAAATTTTCAAAATGTGCTCACTTTTTGGATTTTCATCCAAAATAGCTGGTTAACGAACTCGTTCTCTATTTTTCGGCCATAAAAAAGTGTGCCAAAGCTCAATCAAATCTGATCATTTTTTCGAAAGTTATCGTGGCTACAGACAGACAGACAGACAGACAGACAGACTACAGACAGACAGACACCTTCGTAAAAATCGTTTTTTCTGACTCAGGAGGTCTCAAAACGTGGAGATTTGATGAAAACCGACTATGTCAAATTTTACATAAAACCAATACCTTCTCATTAGAATGAGAATGTAAAAAATGATATTCTGTAGGAAACATATGGCAATTTATAATTTTAAGGGGGTTGACTACCCTTACACATTAGGGTGACAACAAATTCTTTAAAAAAAATTCAAAATCTGATAGTATTTAGAGGTATCCTATTTCAGTTTTGTCTTTTTTATTGATTTTTTGTTCTTTTGTTCCTGTTTTTATTGGTTCAATATCTTGAAAATGCGCATATCAAATTTTTATACATATAGAATCATTATTGCTCGAGATTGTATTGACCCTCAGTAATAAATATTATAGAAAATTTGGTTTTAGGGTCAGTCTAGATGAAAATGTTTTTCAATTATTGTTATTTTAAATTCAAACAATAATTTTAGAAACTTTAAACATCCAAAATAATTTTTTATATAAAAATATTTGATTATTGTATGTTTAATAAATAAATATTAATTATAATTATAATCATATCAATTCGGTAATATTATAAACTGTTCCGAAATTTTATTATTCAGGAATTTTCCGATTCGGGACTTTTATTAATGGGACAGCTGAAAATCCCGACAAATAAAATTCCCGACACTGTAAAATTCCCGAATAATAAAATTTCCGAAAAATAAAATTTCCGAATTCGAAAGTTCCCGAATAATAGAATTCCTGAATTATATCATTCCCGAATAATAAAATTTCCGACAGTTTATAATATTACCGAATTTGAAAATTCCCGACAGAAAATTGCTGAATTATAAAATGTCCAAACTAGAAAATTCCCGAATTTAAACAATTAAATTTTTTTTATAAATATTATTTATTTATCAAAAATACAATAATCAAATATTTTTATCAACAAACAAAATATTTTTAATGTCTAATGTTTCTAAAATTATTGTTAGAATTTAAAATAACAATATTTGCAAAAAATGTCTTCCAAAAAGTGGCCGTTCAAGTATTACGTAAGCCTTGACATAAGCATAATTTGCCCTATTCTTGACCCCCCCTCCCTCATTGAATAGCCCTGAATATATATTTTTCCATTATTGTTATTTTAAATTCACACAATAATTTTAAAAACTTTACACATAAAAAATAATAATATTTATAAACAAATTTTTTGGTTTAAATTCGGGAATTTTATATAGTTCGGGAATTTTCTAGTTTGGATATTTTGGAACTCATTAATATTATAAATTTTCGGGAATTTTCCAATTTGGTAATATTATAAACTGTTCGGAAATTTTATTATTAGGGAATTTTATTATTCGGGAATTTTATTAATCGGGAATTTTCCAATTCGGGAATTTTACAGTGTTTAAATTTCTTCAAACTTTTCAGCATACAATGGTGGCCCTCATCAGTTCATTTTATTAAATCAGAAAATTACATAATTTCTTGTAGGTACGCAATTTTACAATTGAAAGTGTTATTCTTTGGTTAATATTCCAGCTGTGAAATTATATGCAATTCTTTAATTTGAAATTTAAATTAAAATGTTATTATATTTGTTTTATTTTATTTGTAATTATTAATAAATCTTCAAATATTCTTCAAACATTTTTTATAGCGAAGTACGTTTGATGAAAAAAATTACAATCTAGCAAAAAAAAATGTTTTTAAAATTTTCGAAAAATATTGCTGTCAAAGAACTGTTTAAAAATTTACTTCTTAGTGACGTAGATTTGATGAAGCAAATTTCTCAAACAATATTTTTGTATGAAAAATTCCCTTAAACAATTTTTTTGTATGAAAGTTATATACTTTTAAGTGATGAATTTTCTGTTATCATGAGGAATTATATCTGTGGAAGTAAAATGCTTTTCCCTTCAAAATTCCACTGTATTAAAAATAAGAAATTATCAAAAACATTGTAGCTAAATTATTTAATTATTCTTAAAATTTTTTTCTTATCGACCAATATTTGATAAAAATGTTTTCACTGTACCAAGAATACAAATTGATAATCAGCATTACAGTTAAACAATTTGTTATTTAAAAAATTTTAATAGCGAAGTAGGTTTAATAACTTTTTTCTTTAATTTATTGCATATAAATTTAATTCACAAATTTTTAATTTTTAATTGTGAAATTAAAATTTACTGAGTTTTCTATTATCATAATATTTGGATGTTGATGGTATCATTGAAAATTATTTCTGTGAAAGTAAAATCGTTTTAAAAATCGCACTGTAGTGAAAATATAATTTTTTCAAAAACATTGTTATAACATTGTTATTTTTTACATTATTTTAACATTGTAAACATTGTTATATAATTCTTCAATTATGCTTTTAAAAAGTTTAATCATTGTAGTTAGAGCATTTATTAAAAAATATTTAATGAATTTTTCTGTTATAATTAGAAATTATTTTTGTGAATGTCAAAGAACAAATTTTCGTTTTGTAAAAATACGAAATTATTAAACACATTTTAGTTAAATAATTATTAGTTTTTTTATTTCAGAAAACTTTGCTGAATAAAAACATACACATGACCCATTATTCCGATATGCAAAATACACTTTTGATATCCGATATTTGCATATTCAAGATCGTCGAAAAATTTATTTTTTATGCCCCGAAATCCCGAATTATAGGTCAAGTTAGACTGTTCGGAAAAACCCTTAAAACCACCCTTAATATATAAACACCGAAAATGTTGAGTCGGGAAATAATCCAATAATATTTTTGACATTTTTCAAATGCCACATATCAAAAATAAAACTTGCCGTTCGGGACATAAAAAAAGATATTTCACACTATTTAATTATCAATTTTCAAAAATCAAACTTGTCGTGTGATGAACAAGGGTATAGTTAACCCTAAAAAAAATCTTTCGCAAATTTTTTCCGACAGAATATTATTTTTCGTCCTTCTAAGTAATTTAAGCAACATAAATTGGGATTTTTTTTAAATTTCGTTCATATGAACGTTCGGAACTTCGTACATTAATTAGATTGAAAAGCGGAAAAACGATTTTTTATGAAATATTGGAAAGACACAAAAATTCTTCATTTAAAACATTCGTTTTGTCCGAAAATTTTTGACTTTTCAACATTTAATATTTTTGAATAAACTTTGAATTTGGGAAATCTTCCAATTTTCGAATGAATTAAATTTTTTAATTTGTAGACTTCAAATTATGATTTGTCTTTATTGTTTACTTTGGTGACTTTTCCAAAGTTTAGGCTAATTAGTTTCAAACCTTTTGGAAAATCTTCTTTGTAGCCCAAAGGTAAAATATCAGTCTGCGGAGAGAAGAAAGTTTGGTATTTTGCCCAAAGACATTCAAAATTTGTTTTAAATTAAATATTTGGAAAAATAACGTCAATAATTCTCTTCACGATCTGTATTGATCACGAATATGTCCATGAAAATATTCGCAAAAGACACTTTTAAGGTCAATTCGAAAAGTTAGTCATCTGGTTGCCAAAAATAGCAAATTTGTTTAACATATAATTTTAATATTAATTATACACCTTTTTATTTCTTAGTATTATAATGTTTCCAAGTGATGACCTGTTAAATATCAAAATTTACTTAATAATTATTAAAATTGATTGAAACAGTTATCTTTAATCTATTGACTACAAAAGTAATAAAATTTTTAATCGATTCATATTTCTTTCCATATATTAAGTTATTTCTTCTTCATAAAAGTTAAATAATATTATTTGCAAGGTTAATAAGAAGGTATATATGACCCTTTGTTGCGAAATTTGACATCATCTTGTAGAACCAATAACTACAAATATTTTGTGAATTATCTCATTCTGGTTACGAAATTTCTATTTGAAAAAAAAACGAGAGATAAAAACTAGAAATTATTGAAAACTATATTAACATTACTTCCAAACTTGTAAGTATTTTGGAAAATCAATAAAAAATCTGCATCTGTTTAAAGTAATGTAATGCATACATTATATTGACATTCTTAAAACAATCATGTTGAAAAGCAGAAAAGTTGAAAAACCATTTTTTTTGTAACTTTTGTTTTATTTCGTGCTAAAAAACAAATGTTTTTGGTCGTTCTTGACTTATATTTTACTTTTGGACCAGAAAGAAGTTTTTCAAAAAGTCTTGAATGATTTACTACAAAATTCGAAAAGGTCATCAAAGTAAACAATTACCCGATTTGTTTCATCTTTGAATTCACTTTTGGATTGAGTAAATTTATCAGTTTTATTCACTGTGAATTCAAAAAGTGAGATTTGTGATTTATGTTTTAATTTTCTCTGAAAATATTTCAACCTTCGTAGTAATGAATTGATAATTATTGAATGAAGAAATCATTCGAGCATCATATGTTAAGTTATTCGTTTTCGCTCACGAAGATCAGCCTGGGATCAGTAGCACGTCGTAATTCATACCTTTCTCATTAGATTAAGATTTCAGACATTAAATTTCACGAAAAATTAATAAAGTAATAATTCCTTCAAAAAAAAATTCAGATTCAAACTGTAAAAATGGACTCATATACATGCCAGATTCATATGTATTTTTATCAGAACTTCGTAAATCGTTTTACGAAAGTTAGAAAAAAAATAATTTAAAACCTGAGATAATTAATTTATCCTAACGTTGAAAAATGATATTATATAATAAAAGAGTTCATTACATAAGTGAAATGATATATACTTTTTATTAATTTTTTTAATGTTGTCATAATTGATTAATCCAACCTTCTTTACAGTCCACTGAATACTAATTTATCACAATTTTTGTCTAGCTGTCCATGAAATTGATTATAAATGGATCCGCAGTATGATTTCTTGCCTCACTTAAGCTTGTTTTAATAAAATATTTTCATTACTATAATGCAACTTTTTTTATTCAATAAACATTTTACAGTTTTACATGAAACGATTTTTTATTTCAACAAATATTTGTTTCTTCTTTCTTGTTGTTTAGCATAACAAAAATGTAGATACCGTACAAGATAAGTTTTTTTTGATGAAAATGTATTTATTTGTTATTTGATAGATAAAAAATCGTAATTGAAGAACATGATACAATTTCATACAATAGAAATAAACAGAGAATGTACATATGTAATATAAAAATGTATAAAATAATATTTATCGCAAGAATTAGCTGTTTAAAATAGGGGCAGATTATATCTGGTATTGCAAATATAGATGCTACAAAATTATTTTTAATTACTATAATGAAAAACTATGTTACACAAAATTATACCAGGCCCTTCAATTTTAATAATATTTCTACATTATTTAATGCATAAACTGCCTTCATCATATGAGAATAAGAAATTCGTACAAATCAAGCAGAGGGAAATTTTATCATTTTCTCTGCAATAGAAATAAAAGGATTGATCAAAAAATTCGAAAATCATCGAATGAGTTTTCAGGAGTGCGAAATATAAAAAATTGTTTGAAGGTTTTTTCAATATTGATGCTACATCAATAACTTAACTATCCTGATAATTAAGGGTCTCTGAATACATCCGCCTTGCCCAATTGAGCCGTTCTCTAAAAAAAACCACCTAATTCAACTTATTTTTTGACACGAAATTACCAAAGAAACTTTTCAAAATGTGTCTTTACAAACCAAAAAATACATGTTTTAGATTGTGCAAAAATTTTGAAAACCATAACATATTATTGTTTTGTAAAGTCGTCTTAGACGGTTTATCTACAGGGTGGCGACTTGAGCGAGAAACCGGGAAATGACCGGAAATTTTTTTTTTATTTTAATTATTTTTTTATTATTATTATTATTATCGTTTTTATTTTAGAACAGGGAATTTCCGTGAAGAAATATCATTTCACTTGAAACAGGGAATTTTTTACATAGAACGAGAATTTTTAAAAAGAATTATAATTCATATTTAGAAGAAAGGAATTTTTAAAAATCCCTCTTCTAAATTTTAGGTAAAGAAAGTACTTCAAGCAGTTTTTAGAGTAGAAGTAGTATTTCAAAGAAGAAACATTTCTGAATTATAATAGAAATTTTTTAACATTGTTCGTTGCGAATTCATCTTTTTTCAGTTAAAAATTCAACTACTTGGTTAAAAGTTAGACTCTTTTGTTAAAAATTAATTTTTTTGGTTAAAGATTCATTATTTTAATTTAAAATTCATCTCTGGTTGAAAATGTAACCACTTCGTTGAAAATCAATTTATCTTTTTTTTTTTTTGGTAAAAATTCAACTATTTGGTTGAAAATTGATATTTTGCATTTAAAAATTAAACGATTTGTTTGAAAATTCATGTACTTTGTCGGAAATTCGTCTTTTTTGTAGAAAATTAACCTTTATGGTTGAAAATTCATATTTTTGGCATAAAATTCACCTATTCCAGTTAAAGATTCATCATTTTAGATAAAAATTCGTCAGTTTGGTTGCAAATTAATTTCTTTAATTGAAAATTTAACTGTTCCATTTTTAGTTGAAAATTTATTTTTTTCTCGTTCAAAATTCAACAATTTGGATGAAAATTTGTCTTTTTCAATTAAAAATTTCAACTATTTCCTAGAAATTTCACGTTTTTGACTGAAAAGAAGTATTGTTTAAAAATTCTTCTTTTCGGTAAAAAAACTCAAGTATTCCAGTTGAATATTTATTATTTTAGTTGAAAATTCATCTTTTAGATTGGAAATAAAATTACATATTTGGTTGAAAATTAAACTCTTTTGTTTAAAATTAATTTTTTTTCTGAAGATTCATTGTTTTAATTAAAAATTAATTTCTTTGGTTGAAAAATGAACTGTTTGATTGAAAATTCGTTTTTTCTTTGAATGTTTTTTGGTTGAAAAATGATTTTTTTAAATTGAAAATCTAACTATTATTCCAGTTGAATATTCCATAATTTCCCTTAAAAATTCATCTTTTTGGTTGAACATTCATTTTTTGACTAAAAATTTAATTATTCAATTTTTGGTTGAAAAATTATCTTTTTAAACTGAAAAGTCGTCTTTTTTGGTAGACATTAATGTTCTTGATTGAAAATTAATCTTTTTGGTAAAAAATTCAATTATTCTAGTTAAAGATTCGTCATTTCAGTTAAAAATTCATCTTTCTGGTTTAAAATTAAACTATTCCAGTTAAATATTTACAATTTTATTTAAAATTCATCACTTTGTTTCAAAATGTAACTATTTTTTTTAAAGTTAGTTTTTTTTGTTGAAAGTAATTTTTTTAACTGAAAATTTAACTTATTTCAATTGAAAATTCCATGGTTGTAGTTGAAAATTCATTTTTTTAGTTAACCATTAATTTTTTTAACTTGAAATTTAATTATTTAATTTTCGATTGACAATTTATCTTTTTTAGTGAAAATTAATTTTTTGGTTTGGAAATTCAACTATTTCAGTTGAAGATTCATTGTTTTAGTTGAAAACTCTTATGTTTGGTTTAAAATTAATTTTTTTAACTAAAAATGTTGTAATGTATTTCATTTTCGGTTGAAAATTTTTTTTTTTTTTTAGTTCAAAAGTTCAACTATTTGGTTGAAAATTTGTCTTCTTTAATTAAAAATGTATGTATTTTGTTGAAAATTTTTATTTTTTGATAGAAAATTAATCTTTTTATATGAAAATTATTCTTCTTGTTCAAAAATTAATCTTTTGGGTTGAAAATTAACTTTTTCAACTGAAAGTTTAACTATTCCATTTTCTTTGTGAAAAATTTATATTTTTTAGTGGAAAATTGAAGTATTTTTTCAAAATTAATTTATTTTGCAATGTTTTGCTCTGTTGTGTTGAAGGCTGCTTAGAATGAACGTCATGAATTAAAATAAATATTTGCATTCTGCGGCAAATACGAATATGTTACTTTTATTTGACCGGGAAAATGGAAAAACTTGATCGGGAAAAATGGGGAAATGACCGGGAATTTGAAATCGTCCGCCGAATTGCCACTCTGATCTAGAGAAGGGTTCAATTACACAGGCCGACAAAATTTGTACCCAAAGACCGGACTATGTGACCCCGAAGGATTTTGGTGTCCTAAAAACGAATCCGTTGTCTAAATTTTTCCTATACGTCAGGTTTTTGAGATATCCTAACCTAAAAGTGCAAAACCGGCTATTTTCAGCCATATTTGAGGCAATATAACATGATCAGCCATTTTTTTTTCTAAAAACTGCTAACGCCATCGTTTAGAACTCCTTTTTATCTTCCATTTTCATTTTCGATCATCCCGAACCGATTTTTTTTCTTCGAGATATCGAACATCAACCATTTCAGTTCCACAATGAAAAACTAGCAAAGAACGCGAAGAGAAACTGAAATGGTTAGTGTGTCATAATCTCGGAGAAAAAAAATCGGTTTGAGATGATTAAAAATGTCAATGAAAGGTAAAAAGAAGTACTAAACGATGGCGTTAGCATTTTTTAGGGGGGAAAATTTTTGATCGTGTTATATTGCCTCAAATATAACTAAAAATAGTCATTTTTGCACTTTTAGTTTAGGATATCTCAGAAACCTGACGTATAGGAAAAATTTGGATAACGGATTCGGTTTTAGGATACCAAAATTCTTCAAGGTCACATAGTCCGGTCTTTCGGTCGGCCTGTGCTATTATTTGTTTTTAAATTTTCCTAATGAGGTAAATATATTGTAAATTTGTCTGCAAAATAAAATTTCACTACAATGATTTTCAAATTGTTGAACACCTTCTACTCCTCCCAAGGCTTCCAATCTCAGCATACTCTCTTAAGGCTGTCAATCCACCGAATCGAATCGCTTCCCTTGGATTTAAATCTGAAGCGTCATCGCACTTCATGATCAGATTAAAAAAAACGCCATAAACTCTTAGAGAGATAGTTATTTGCGATGAAGGTTTCAAGGCCACTTGCTAGGTATTCCACACGTTGCTTCATCTTCCAAGGTTAGAGGACAAAATTCGTCGGCGGTGACGGTTTCTAGATCTCCTATATCAGCTCTAGGCTTAAAAGGAAGTTGCGAAACCAAAACACCCTCCCTCGTATCCTTAAGGGTCTCGGCATCCAGATCAAATTCTGAAAAATCATCATCATTCACCAATATCTTCGCTGACGTGAAGTCGGCTTCCGTCAAAGTGATCGTCTTGACTTTCCGCTTTTTTGATTGTTCAGAGTCCTTCCCAGACTCGATGATCGACCTTCTCTTCTTCAAAGTCTCTCTTTGATCGTGTGAAGCTTCTTTTTTCTCTTTCTTTTCTATCTCTTTGTTTCCTTTCTCCTGTTTTTCTTTCTTTTCTGTTATCTCAGCCGCAAATCGCTCCTCAAAACCGTCGCTTCCGGTGGACTTAGGTTTCTCTTTGCGCTCGGATGACATCTCCAGAGGCTCTACAGATTCCTGGAATGCGTGTTTATCGACCGATGCTTTGACCCTGTTTTCTCCAGTGCCAGATCCAGTCTCTGTTGCCAATTCCACACTTTCCAAGAAGGAAGCAGCCGTTGCTAAGAGATCGACAAAACTCGTCCCAGTTTCGAGAGACTCTTCCACTCGCCGTGCTTCTGGCGCTGGGATTGGTATCCCTCTGTCGGTAATGTCGATTCCCTTCTTTTCTGCATACTTAATAGCGTAGGAATTTATATCAGAGTGCATTCTTGGATTTTTCTTGAACTCCTCTTGAAGGTAATTCTGAAATCGATCCTTGAAATAACTGTCGATCATTTTCCAGACGTTGGTACTGTACCAGGAAAGAACAGCTACGAGGAAGACTCCCCGGAAAATGAATGCAAGCATTTTTTTAATTCAGGATGGTTTCTTACTCCTTATATCTTCTCTTTTTTTGTATAAATATTTATCAACTTTTACGCGCATAAATATTTATAAAATATTTTATTCATCTTCACCCATAATCATATCTCGGATAATGGAGAAAGTTTGTTGCATACTTGGCCATGCCATTGTTACCACGACTAGAAGGGAATTTGCAATTACGAAAAGTCGCATCATCTCTACCCCATCTTCTGAACGCAACCATGTTGCAAAACCCTGGTTTGGGTCGGCATCGTCCTCGAATGATGTTTCCTCTTTTTTATCTTCGACCGGTTTTGAAACGTTGCTTTTTGTAATTTTGCGATTGTTTTTGGAACGGTCTTCCTTACTGCTTTCGAGGCGTTTCTTCATTTCGTGGATATTTTCATCTGGAAAAACAAAATTTTTTCTTTGTTTATTTGAAATAAATACCATTTTGATATTGACACCATCTACTGTGTTTCTCGAATTTATTATTATTATAAAAAAATGAGGAAGCTCATTTTTCTTTAAGGCCTAAAATGGTTATAGCACAATATTGCAATATACCTAATATACAGGGTGGCGAAAAAGTATGGAAACCCCTAGAAATATCTGTGGTTTGTTAAAAAAAAACCGAGACCATACCCTAGGTAACTTTCAACGAGGAATCCAAAGGTGACCTTCTATTTGACCTTGAACCTAATCTTCACGGTCATTTGGAGGTCAGCTTTGTTTTTTAAAATTGGAACCCCTATTTTTGGTGCCAGAATCGAAAAGAGCGGGAAATTTTACGTTGGGGTATGTGTTTAGGTCAAGGGTGAGCATGACCTCTGCAGGTAAAATAAAGGTCAAAGTACGCTGTCATAGAATCTCGTAGGAATCTCGCAGAATTAGTGAAAAAATTAACCAAGGTAATTGGATTTGACTTTGAACCCCATTTTCAAGGTCACCGTTGGATACTTTGACCTTCATTTGACCCATAGAGGTCACGTTAACTTTTGACCTAAACACATACCGGAACGTGAAATTTCCCGCTCTTTTCGATTCTGGTACCAAAAAAAGAGGTTCCCATTTAAAAAAACAAAGATGACCTCAAAATGATCTTAAAAATAAGTTCAAGGTCAAATCCAAGGTCATCGTTGGATTTCTCGCTGAAAGTTACCTAGGGTTACCTTAGTTTTTTTTTTGTTAACAAACCACAGATATTTCTAGGGGTTTCCATACTTATTCGCCACCCTGTATATTATTATTATTATATTTTTGTTGGGAATTATTAAAGCGAGAATCTGAACCCTCTCAGATTCTTCACAAAAGTCAAAATTTTTTGGAAAGATTTCAGATGTGCCGAGAAAGAATCTAGACAATGAAAAAAAAATTACCTTACAATCTTCCAGATTTTTGTCCACAGAAATCTTTTCCAATTTTCTTCAAAAATCAGTTAATTTTTTATTTACATTTTTTTTACATTTCCCCAGGATTTTTAAGAAAATTGGTTTATTCTCATGGAACCTTTTTTTCAAGCACTCTTCTTCGAAATTTTGGGAAATCGTTTAAAATGTTCTGAAATCTTCTTTGATTTTGTCTTAAAATTAATTTTCTAAAATTAAAAATCATCTTAAATTTTCCCAGGTATCTTAAAAAAATGTTATTTTCTTGGAACCTGCTCGAATTTTTTCTTAAATTTTATCATCTTGCAAAATTGAAAAATATTGGTTTAGAACTTTTATGTTCTTTTTAAAAATTTTAGGATATCAGTAGAAAAGTTTTGAAGTCTTTTTCAATTTTATTCTAAAATTCATTTTTTTAAAGAAAAAATCGTCTGAAATTTTCCCATGAATCTTAAAAAACTTTTTTTTATTCTCTTAAAACCTTCCAAAATTCTTAAAAGCATCTTCTTTCGCAAATTTCAAAAGTCTACATTTTTAACAATTTTTTTTAAAATCTTAACGTATCTTAAAGTATTTAAACAATTTTTTTAAACGTCTTCGCTTAAAAACTTCTAAACATTCTAAATATTTTTTAATGATTCGAAGTTTTGATAAAATTTTTAACAAATTCTGCATAAACTTCTAAATCTTCGACATATCTTTGAAAATAATTCAAGTTTTTCGTATTTTATTTTTTAATTCTGCATAATTAAAAAAATTACATTCAAATCTTCCGTATTCTTT
Organism: Andricus curvator; assembly: GCA_932195095.1. Taxonomy (NCBI): domain Eukaryota; kingdom Metazoa; phylum Arthropoda; class Insecta; order Hymenoptera; family Cynipidae; genus Andricus; species Andricus curvator. The sequence goes on from CAKNYM010052306.1 coordinate 456,742, forward strand.
TTCGTCAATTCCAGAAATCTTTTGAAATCTCTTCAAATATTCTCTTAAATTTTCCCCGAAATCTTAAGAAAATTTCTTTATTCTCTTGAAACCTTTCAAAATCTCTAAAAAACTTCAAATTTTGTTTCGAAATCTTCAAAAATCTACATTACTACTTACTCGAATTAAAAAAGATGTTAATCTTGTAAAATTGAAAAATTTGGTCGTCAAATGAAAAATCTAAATTTTGGACAATTTTATTGAAATATTTACGCGTTTTAAATTATTTTTCAATCTTGTCAAAACTTCTGAATATCTCTTAAACTTATCCGCATTTTTTCTAAAATTTTGTAATCTGGCAAAATTGAAAAATATATCTTTAAAATTTTTAAATTCTTTTTCGAAATTTTAGGAAATTATTTGAAATGTTTGGAAATCTTTTTCAGTTTTCGCGTAATATTCATTTTTCGAAACAAAAAATCATTTGAAAATTTTCCATGAATATTAAGATTATTTTTATTCCCTTGAAACCTTTCAAAATTCTTAAAAAAGTTTTTCTTTGAAAATTCTTTAAAAATCTTCAATTCTTTCAAATTATCTGAAATTTAATTTATTTTTATTTGTTCAAAACTTCTAAATATTTGCTGAAATAGTTTATTGTTCCCAAATTTTTTTTTAATCTTTCAAAGTTAAAAAAAGTGTCTTAAAATCTTCCAGAATCTTTTTCGGCATATTTTTAATTCTTCAAAAATTAAAATTAATGTTTTAAATTTAAACCTAAATAATTTTAAAGTAACGGTAATTTTTTTGTTGCTGACGACGGCAATTAAAAAAAAAACAATTTCCTCTGATTGTAGAGTTAACAAGAAAAGGATTATAAGAAAAAACAGGCCCCTAACATTTTTTTAAATAACATTTGAAAAACCTTAATTTTGAAACGCCTTTTTTCTCACACCGAAAGAAAATTAAAGCAATTCCTAAATTGTGTAATGAATTTTTACACGACTAGAATTAAAATATTTCTTTCACAGCCTCTGTTTCAAAAGCTTAACATAAATCTCGTATACTTTTTTTCAATAACTCGAACATGAGTAAGCAATTGAATTCATAAACAATAGCGTCTAATTTCAAGAGTTTTCCAAGCCTCGTTAGTTTATTTCCGCCAGTCCCGACTGCATTGAAACCCAGATATTGAAAGAGGAAACCCCCCAGGTCAATGACTGCTAAAATCTCGGAAAAGCTCAGAAAAGTTCGAGCACAGACACATATGTAAAATCAAATCTTGAAATTTTTTTTTCGATTCTGTAATATTTATTCTGGTGCAATAATTATATTAATTAGCCTTTTTAAAATGTTTTTTTTTTTACTTGAATTACGAAATTGAACTTTTATTCATTAGATTGCGTAAACACAGTATTTAACAAAAAATTTAAGAGGATTTACCCAAAAAAGATCAATTCTCAACAAAATACTTGAATCCTTAACTAAAACAGATTAACTTTCAACAAAACCGTTGCACTTTCCACCAATAAATATGAAGTTTTTACGAAAAGGGATACATTTTCAAATAAAAAAGACGAATTTTCAACAAGAATTGAAGTTTCAACCAAGAAAAATTTTTCAGACAATGAAGAAAAAAAGCATCGAAAATGTTAGATTTTCAAGCCTAAAAGATGAATTTTCAACCAAGAAGATTATTTTTCTACTATGAAGGACGAATTATTAACGAAATAAAAATGTTTTTAACCAAATTGTTAAATTTTCAACCAAGAAGATTGATTGTCTGCTTGACGGAACGAATTTTCATCAAATTGCGTCAATTTTCAATTAAAAAGTTGAATTTATAAAATGAAAAAAATAAATTTTTAAACCAAAGTCTAATAGTTGAAGTTTCATTTAAAAATTAAGTTTCCTTGAAAAAAATGAATTTTCTCCCAAGAGTTGAATTTTCTACTCGAAAATATAAATTTTTAACAGAAAAGTTATTTTTTAACCAAGCAGTTAAATTTTTAACCAAATAGTTGAACTTTTAGTTCAAAAAATTAATTTCTAACCAAAAACCCGACTTTTCAACAAATTAGTGTGTTTTTGAAACAAATAAATAAAGTTTCAACTAAAATCACGAATCTTCAACCAAAAGCAATGAATTTTCAAGAAAGTAATTCAACTTTCAAACAGGAAGTTGAATTTTCAAACTAAAAAAATCAATTTTTAATATAAAGTCCAATAGTTGATATTTCAACGAAAAAAGATTTTATTGTTAAATTAAAAACAGTTGAATTTAACCAAAAAAGACGAATTTTTGACCAAATACTTGAATTCTTAAATAAAACAGATTAATTTTCAATTTTAAAATCATTTTTAACCAAAAAAAACAAATTGCAGATTTTTTCTACCAAATAGTTAAACTTTTAGTTGGAAAAATTAATTTTGAAACAAAAAATGATTTTTCAACAAAGTAGTGTCATTTTTAACCAAATAAGTGAATTTTCAACAAAATACTTGAATGCCCAATTAAAACAGATTAATTTTTATTTAAAAAAATATTTTAAACGAAAAAATTGATTTTCTATAAAAAAAGATAAATTTTCAACCCCATACACTTTCTTGACTTTTTAACAAAATAGTTAAGATTTCGAACTGATAGTTTAATTTTTTACCAAATTATGAAATTTTTTAGCAAATTGTTGACTTATTTTAACGAAAATACGCATTTTCTACAAAACAGTTAATTTTTCCACTCGAAAATGTTAATTTTAAAAAAAGTTCATTTTCGATAGTGAAATATTAATTTTGAACCAGACAGTTGCATTTTGATCCAAAAAAGATTAAAGTTCTGCAAAATAGGGTTGCATTTTCAAGAAAAAAAAACAAACAAAAAAATTCAATCAAATTGTTGATTTTTTAAGTCAAAAAGCCGAATTTTCAATCAAAATTTGAATTTTCAAACAAAAAGGATGACCTCTAAAGAAAATGGTTGAATTTTCAAGAAAGTAATTAAATTTTGAATCAAACCATAACATTTGTAACCAAAAAAGATTCTTAAAAAAAATTTAATAATAGAATTTTCAACTGAAGGCAATGAACTTTCAACCAAAAATAGTTGGATTTTCTTATTGGTTTCTACTAATTCAGTTCATATTTGAGTGGAAAACCGAGAAAATGGGAAAGTCTCTAGAGCTTGTGATACATCAATAGAAATTTGGTTATTTACAGACTAAAGAATAATAGTTTAAATAAACATTAAAGTTCGACATGGAATTACTAAGTAATACTAATATTATCTTATTTAAAATTTTTTTTAAATAGAGACACTAAGCTAATGATTTTTTCCAGTCTGCAGGGTTTGCTTATAATAATTTAAGATTTCTTTTATTGAGTTTACATATTTTTACCTCAATTTTCTTGAAAGAATTTTTATTTAAATTTTTGTAAAAAGAATGTTATTAAATATTCGCAATTTTCAGAAATGAATTTAAATAATTTGGATTGTTTTCTTTTCCTATTTTGGAAATTTTAATAATCTAAATAGATTGGTTCAGAATTACCCACAAAAAAAAGTTACAATTATCGATGAATTAACATAATTTGTTTACATCTGTTCTAAGTTGTACGAATCGGCAAATATTTAGTCGACTATTGTACGCAGTCGCGTAAACTTCAACCACGTACACGTCGCATTTCAGGATGACGGAACGCACCGAACAAAGAATTTGTAATAAATTTGGCCAAAAACTTGGCCATTTATGTTCGAAAACCATCGTTGTGATTGGAAAATTGTATTATGATGAGTCTATGACTGATACTCAAATTAAAGATTGGTTTAAGCGATTTTAAAGTGGTCGCACTTTAGTTGAAAGTGACCCTCGCTCTGGCTGGTCTGCAACGGCTAAAACACTTCAAAATGTGGAACGAATGGTGTTATGCACCATGAATACACTCAAAAGGGTCAGACGGTAAACAAGGAGTATTACCAAGAAGTTCTGAAGTACTGGGTCCTTCACCACAACGCATTCACCCATTCATCGCAGCTTATTCAGCAATTTCTGGTGAAACCCGATCTTACACAACTTCGGCAGCCACCATACAGTCCTGACCTGGCTCCTTGTGATCTCTGGCTGTTTCCCAAGTTGAAGTATCCTCTAAAAGGAATAGGTTAGCTATTCCGAAAGGTGACTTTAAGGAGTGCTTCCAAAAGCGGGTGGATCGCTGGAAGAAGGTTGTCGCGACCAAAGAGGAGTACTTTGAAGGGGATTTAATCGCCATTAACTAGAATTAACTCTTACTCCTGGTACGCTACAAGGTGGAATACTTTCCGGAGAGACCTCGTTCAACATTTGTCTAATCCTTGAGGAATAGGGTGGTCCAAAAAATTTTTTTTCGAATTTTTATGGGGACACCCCCCAAATTTGTTCGAATTCACCCAAAAATAAATCCATTTTTTTTGTTTTGAAAAAAAATGATATTTAGGGGTGGCACAAGCCCCATGAAGTTTAACATGTATTTCCCATAAGAAAAAAAGACGTTTTTGTAAATCTTATTCAGAATCCTCAATATTATCTCAATCGAGTTGAAACTCAACATTTCTCTTCACAATTAGCCATAGAATACGAATAAAATATCACTTTTCAAAAACCAACACCAGAAGTCTGTTTTATAGGGTCCCAAAGAAACCCCATAAGTGAAAAATGGGTTTTGCGAGTTTTTGGCGCTAATTATGATTTTTTGCATTTTTTTTAATGCGAATTGTTTCTAATACATAAAATATTACTTTATACTGAAAATTAGATATTTTCATGAATTTTTTAAACAATTTATTATTGTTTTTAGCAATTTTCTCATAGAATGGAGTTAGAAAGAGCCGGGTTTTTCACAAATTTTCCATTTGTTGTCCAATTTTCAATTAGAGGGAAGTAATAGTTCAGCAATGTTCACAATAATGATTGTTTAAACAATTTATTATACTTATTAATAATATTATAATTGAATAATGCTAGAAAGATGCGGTTTTTTTCTGGCTTTTTGTTTAATTTTCATTTGGAGTGAAGTAATAATGAATTCAAGTTAAAAAAATAATTGTTTAAACAATTTATTATCATTGTTGATAATATTCTCTTTGCTTCATCGGTAGAATGTTGCGGTTTTTTCTGAAATTTTCAACTGTTTGTTTATTTTTTATCAGGCGTGACTTGATAATTAATTAGATTTAGCAAAAATAATTGTTTAAACAAATTATTATTGTTTATGACTATCTTCATCTATATCGATTGCGCCTGATAGTTGCGGTTTTTGGCAATTTTTACCTTTCTGTCCTTTTTTCACTTAGTGAGGTAATAATTAATTAAAGTTAACAGAAAAGTTGTCTAAATAATTTAATATTGCTTATAACTATCTTTTCTCAGATAAGTGCTAGAAAGTGGCGGTTTTTTCTAAAATCTTTCACTTTCCATCGCCTTTTTATTTATGAACAAGTAATAAGTCAACCACAACAAAAATGATTTTTCGAAAGGTATTGTTGTTTTAAGTGAATTATTTTCGCTCTTTTCCAAATGCCTAAAAAAATTAATTTAAAGGAAAAAAACTATTTTACACAAGAGGCAAAAACAAAGAATAGAATACTTAGGAATAGCTGGAAGGACTAGGTCTTTAAATGACTTGTAAAAGTTTTTTTTTGGATTACAACAAGAAGTTTATCGCACAGCGTAAAAGAAAAACTTGGAATTGCAAATCTCTAATGTTTATATATTAATTGTTAGTAATTAAGCAGGCGAAGCAAAGTGAAAGATTTTAGAAAAAACCGTCACTTTCTAGCACTTGTCTAAGAAAAGATAGTTATAAACAATATTAAATTGTTTAACAACTTTTCTGTTAACTTTAATTAATTATTACCTCACTAAGTGAAAAAAGGACGGAAAGGTAAAAATTGCCAAAAACCGCAACTATCAGGCGCAATCGATATAGATGAAGATAGTCATAAACAATAATAATTTGTTTAAACAATTATTTTTGCTAAATCTAATTAATTATCAAGTCACGCCTGATAAAAAATAAACAAACAGTTGAAAATTTCAGAAAAAACCGCAACATTCTACCGATGAAGCAAAGAGAATATTATCAACAATGATAATAAATTGTTTAAACAATTATTTTTTTAACTTGAATTCATTATTACTTCACTCCAAATGAAAATTAAACAAAAAGCCAGAAAAAAACCGCATCTTTCTAGCATTATTCAATTATAATATTATTAATAAGTATAATAAATTGTTTAAACAATTATTTTGTTAACTTGAATTCATTATTACTTCACTCCGAATGAAAAGTGGACAAAAAACCAGAAATTTAAAAAAAAAATGCATCTTTTCAGCATTATTCAAATATAATATTATTAATAATTATAATAAATTGTTTAAACAATCATTTTGTTAACTTGAATTTATTATTACTTCACTACAGATGAAAATTGGACAAAAAGCCAGAAATTAAAAAAAATCCGCATCTTTCTAGCATTATTCAAATATAATATTATTAATAATTATGATCAATTGTTTAAACAATCACTATTGTTAATATTGATGAACTATCACTTCCCTCTAATTGAAAATTGGACAACAAATGGAAAATTTGTGAAAAACCCGCGTCTTTCTAACTCCATTTAATGAGAAAATTGCTAAAAACAATAATAAATTGTTTAAACAATTCATGAAAATATCTAATTTTCAGTATAAAGTAATATTTTATGTATTAGAAACAATTCGCATTGAAAAAACCGTAAAAAAGTCATAATTAGCGCCAAAAACTCGCAAAACCCATTTTTTCACTTATGGGGTTGCTTTGGGACCCTATAAAACAGACTTATGGTGTTGGTTTTTGAAAAGTGATATTTTATTCGTATTCTATGGCTAATTGTGAAGGGAAATGTTGAGTTTCAACTCGATTGAGATAATATTGATGATTCTGAATAAGATTTACAAAAGCGTCTTTTTTTCTTATGGGAAATACATGTTAAACTTCATGGGGCTTGCGCCACCCCTAAATATCATTTTTTTTCAAAACAAAAAAAATTGATTTATTTTTGGGTGGATTCGAACAAATTTGGGGGGGTGTCCCGATAAAAATTCAAAAAAAAAAAATATATATATATATATTATTACTTTAATGTTGAAATTGTTTATCGTTTTATTATGACCGATTATAACGTGGAATTGTTAGGTTTCCTAAATTGATATTATTTAATTTTACTTATCATTTTTTGAACCTCATAAAGTTTTAATGCTTAACTTTTAAATGGTCTAATCTGATTTAAGGCGCTGCACAGTGGGGTGAAATTGGAAAACGAGGTTCAAAATGACATTTAGAACGTAATTATGCACCGATTTTTGATTTTTTTTTTTTTTAATTCAGAACTAAATTTTTCAGAAAATGGTGAGAGTAGATTTTTTATTTTTTTGTTTATTTAATTGTAATGTTAATGCAAAAAGCGAAAAAAATGTCGATTTTTTTAATTTCATTTTTTATCTTCTAGACAAAATTTTTCTTATACTTCTCGTCCCTTGTTTTTAATGCACAGGGGTATGAGAAAGATAAAAAAATTGTTAACTTGCAAAGTTAATTGTTATAAACAAATTGTATTAACAAATTGTCGATATTAGGGGTTATTCGTCTTCAAAGTATATTTCTGCTCTGAAATCGCTTGCTTTCATCGTTAAGATGATACGTGGCCATTGAAATTTAATATTGAATGTTATTTGTTTATTTTATAAACAAATTATATAAACAAATGCACATTTTGGGCGTTTTTAGGCGAAAATAAACCGTCTTTTCTTTCAACCTTCTTGCAATTATATTGGCAATGATGTTTTCTGAAAAAATTTTCGCCACTCATCAGTATTTGTTTATTTTATAAGCAAATTATATAAACAAATACACCTTTTGGGCGTTTTTAAGCTAGAAGTAATCATTTTTTCTTCTTACCTTGCTGAAATTATTATGTGAATGATGTTTTCTAAGAAAAATTTTGCAACCCATCAATATTTGTTTATTTTATAAACAAAGTATATAAACAAATGCACATTTTGGGCGATTTTAAGCGAAAATAAACCGTTTTATCATCTGACCTTGCAAACATTATATTACCAATAATGTTTTCTGAAAATTTTATTGCCACTTACAATATTTGTTTACGTTATAAACAAATTATATAAACAAATGTACATTTCAGATATTTATAGGCAGAAAGAAATCGTTTTTCTTTTATTATTGTTTAAACTATATTGACAATGAATTGTCTAGATGAAATATTGTCATGCCTCACTATTTGTTTATTTAAAAAACAAAATTAGGTGAACGCCTACAATGTTCATTTTTCGTATAATTTGTTTATAAAATAAGCAAATATTAATGCATATCAATTTTTTTAGAAACCATCATTGAAAATATAATTTCAGCAAGATCAGAGGAAAAAACAAATTCTTTTCGCTTAAAAACTCCTAAAATGCGCATTTGTTTATATAATTTGTTTATAAAATGAACAAATATTGATGGGTGGCAACATTTTTTTCAGAAAACGTCATTAGCGATATAATTTCAGCAAGGTCAGAAGAAAGATTGATTTCTTTTCGCTTAAAAACGCTCAAAATGTGCATTTGTTTATATAATTTGTTCATTATATAAACAAATATTGAGGAGTGGCAAAAACTTTTTGAAGAAACATCATTGGCAATATGATTTCAAGCAGGTCGAAAGAAAAAACGGTTTCTTTTCGCCTAAAAATGCCCAAAATGTGCATTTGTTTATATAATTTGTTTATAAAATAAACAAATATTGATGAGTGGCAAACATTTTTTCAGAAAACATCATTGCCAATATAATTGCAACAAGTTCGAAAGAAAAAACGGTTTCTTTTTGCCTAAAAACGCCCAAAATGTGCATTTGTTTATATATTAAATATTAAATTTCAATGGCCACGTATCATCTTAACGATGAAGGCAAGCGATTTCAGAGCAGAAATATACTTTGAAGACGAATAACCCCTAATGTCGATCATTTGTTAATACAATTTGTTTATAACAATTAACTTTGCAAGTTAACAATTTTTTTGTCTTTCTCATACCCCTGTGCATTAAATATAAGGGACGAGAAGTATAAGAAAAATTTGGCTAGAAGATAAAAAATGAAATTAAAAAAATCGACATTTTTTTCGCTGTTTGCATTAACATTACAATTAAATAAACAAAAAAATAAAAAATCTACTCTCACCATTTTCTGAAAAATTTAGTTCTGAATTTTTCAACAAAAAAAAATCTAAAATCGGTGCATAATTACGTTCTAAATGTCATTTTGAACCTCGTTTTCCAATTTCACCCCACTGTGCGCTGCGTATAAGTTACTTATGTTAGTTGAATTTCTAGACAAAAAAGACGAATTCTCAACAAAAAATGTAATAGTCAACATTTTAAACACGAAAAGATTTTTATTTTAAATCAAAAACAGTTGAATTTAAAAAAAGATTCCATTTCTACCAAAAGAGATAAACTTTCAAATCAAAAAGACAAATTTTCAACAAGAGATGAATTTTCAACTAAAATTATGAATCTTTATACAAAAAAAAATGAATTTTCAAAAAAGTAGTTATATTTTAACAAAAAAACATTTTAATGTTAAATCGAAAACAGTTGAATTTAACCAAAAAAGACGAATTTGCAACAAAATACTTGAATTCTCAACTAAAACAGATTAATTTTCAACCAAACAGTTGCATTTATAACAAAAAATGGATTTTCTACCAAAAAAGAAAATTTTAACAAAATACATCAACTAATTTTCAACGAAATAGTTAAATTTCTAACCAAGAGGATCATTTTTCTAAAAAAAGTATGAATTTTCAACCAAATAGTTAATTCTCAACTATAAAGATCAATTTTTCACAAAAACTGTAATAGTTAAATTTTCAATAAAAAATAATTTTCAGCCAAAAGGAAAAACGAATTTTCAACAAAATAATTGAATTTTGAACTAAAGAAATTAATTTTTAACTAAAATTATGAATCTTCAACTATAAAAATGAGTTTTTTTTAACAAAGTAGTTCAACTTTCGACCAAATAGTTCAGTTTTTTAGCAGCTTATGGACCTTGCTACCAAAATATTGAATTGTCTACCATATTGTCAAATTTCCGATCCCAAAATTTCCTGCATAAAAGTTGAATTTTTAACCCGAAAATGTGAATTTTCAACGACAAAATTAATTTTCAACCGAAACAGATTATTTTTTACCAGACAATTACATTTTTACCAAAAAAAGAATTAATTTCTACAAAAAGAAAAGATTTTTCAAACGAAAAAGGCGAATATTCCAGAAAATAGATGAATTTTTAACCAAAGAAAAATTTTGTATTCAAGAAGGAAAAAAATGTCAATCAAATTGTAGAATTTTTAGGCCAAAAAAACTGAATGGACTTTCAATCAAAAATAGTTGGATTTTTTTATTGGGTTCTAATAATTCATTTCGAATTTAAGTAAAAACCGAAAAAAGGGGAACGTCTGTGAAGCCTGCGATAAATAAATAGGAATTTGGATAAATCATAAACTAATAAATAATGGTAATAAAATACACAAAGTGTGTCGGACTTCACAACATTTCAGGCACTGACGATAGTATAAAATTGTACAAAATTGTACTAAAATTGTAACTAAATACTTATTGTTATTCACACATTTAATTTTCTAAAACTAATTTCATTAAGATTCAATTTTTATTTATTCAACAGAGTTTATATTTTATATATAATTTCGTTCCCTAAGTTTATAAAATCTTAGCGAGATTTGGAGAGGGAGGTAGGGGACAGCAAATCGCACTGTATCTTCGATGGGGGGAGAGGGGGTTGAAAATTTCAGAAGAACGCCTTACGTAATTTGTGAATGACCCCTTATTTATTTGTTTATTCATTTATTATTATTTCGTGAATTTATGACTATTTGTGGATCTCGGAACAGTGAGGGTACGTGGGTTAGCGTTGGCAGATGATAAGGTTGTTCTGGTAGAGTCAATCGAAGATTTGTAAAGAATGTTGAGCAAACTGAATATAAGCTTGAAGAACATGGGCCTCAAAATTAACATAAATAATAATATGAAATTTAATATATATATTCCCGAATATTCTTCAGGGAATATATTCCTGGTACACGAAAAATCAAGAGTCGTCGACCCGTCGACAGAAAGGTAAAAAGACTGCCAATAACCCAGGCGGAAATATTATATATAGTTTATATATAGTGTGAAGTATTATATATAATATTCATTTGTTTTATATATTTTTTATATAGAACAAATGAATATTATATATAATACTTCACACTATATATAAACTATATATAATATTCCCGCCTGGGAACCTATTTAGTTGAATTCTTCTGCACAGAAATATAATAATTTCTTTTTGCCAATTGAAGTGTTGCCTCTTTTTCATGTTGACCTCGTTTTTGCTTGTAAGATAAAATCGTTGCTGTGAACCTGAAGTTAACTCAGAAACAATCATCATTCATTCAACAAGTACTTTCGACTCATTAGTACCTGGGCGTGAAGCTTAAAAGATCTTAGTATTGCTTCATTACTCGTCACCTACGAATTGAATGCAGATTCAAGAAACTGAGAGAAACACTTCTGTGTCTTCATACACTTCGAGAAATTGTATTAAATACGTAATACTGGAATCTATTTTTATATTCTAAATATAAACTGAGGTAGTCTAACCGTTCAATATTTAGGATTAGATATATAGATGAATCGCTATTTAAATATTATTAAAAATAGTATTTTACTATTTAGTTTTCATTTTTTTAATATAGTTATACTAAAAAATTACTTTAATATCAACAAAATGTTTTAATCAGAGATCACTATTATCTGATTTATATTCAACAATATTGATTAGAATTCAAAATATTAATTTTTACTTTAAAGATTCTCGATTTCATTGTAGTCACAAATATAGATTTGGCTGATTCATTTTGGAAGGCAAAAAATAATTTTCGAATCTGAACACGCACACTAGTAAGTTGTACCTTTTTAGTTAACAAATTAAAAAAAGAAATGTTGAAAATCGGATATTTTTGTCTTTTATTTGATTTTTTGTAGTTTTTATTTTCTCAACGTCTTGAAAAAGCATGTATTAAATTTTTCGAAGTGACTCGTCGATCTGAAATTTGCGATGAATAGCAAAATATTTTTTCTAAGATTGGATAATTGTCCCGAATTTGCGGGACGTCTAGTGCATCCTGTTTTCCAACTCCCCTAATTTTTTGGACCGACTAGACGCAGCCTCTCATACAATTTTTTAATCAAACTTGTCTGTTTTAATTCAGCACTGATTTATCTCAAAAGAAATTTCTCACTTTTTTTCTAAATTGAAAATTCTATTTTTGAGGATGTTTCTTGACTCTCCTGTAAATGTATGCTACCTTCATCAAATAATGGTTCACTATTTGATAATGTTTTTTTTTCAGATTCTCAGGATTCAATTAATATGTCTAATTTAGAAAGCTCTAACAACTTATATTACAAGATATTCTTAAATAATCGCTAGAGAGATTGATCAACAACCTGGGTCGGAGCAGTGTTGCGGAATAAACGTGTCATTTAAATAAATAACACGAGAATTCCAGATCAATCTAAAATATCTATACCTAACACTTATATACCTATCTACCTCATACCTATATACCTACCTACCTTATACCTATATACCCATATACACACTACTATTTTCCAACCGAGCAAGTCACGCCTACCCCGAAAGGGAAATGGCTTAATGGTATAATAATAATAATATTAGTATCATCGATTAATTAGATAATTAAATAATACTAAAAGCATAAAAATTAATTTCTTGAATTTGTCTCTAAAGTACGAAATAGTTGAATTCCAACTAAAAATGATCATTTTTCAACCCAAAATGGAACGATTAAATTTTTAGTTGAAATAATTAATTTTCTTCAAAAACAAAAAAAAAACAAAAAAAAAAAAGTAATAATTTTTCAATAAAACTGATGAATCTTTAACTGAAATAGTTACATTTTCAACAAATAAGATAATTTTTATAGTTGACTTTTCAACCAAAAAGATGAATTTTCAACTAAGAAGATTAATTTCTACCAAAATGACGATTTTCCAAAGAAATACTTGAATTTTCAACTAAAAAAAAGGTAAATTGTCCAAAGAGATGAATTTTCAACTAGAATGATGGAATATTCAATTGGAATAATTATTTACATTTTTATTGTAAGAAAAATTAATTTACAACCAAAAAAAAGACGAATTTTCAACAAAATATGTAGTTAAATTTTCAATTAAAGTGATGAATTTTTAACTAAACTGATGATTCTTCACCTGGAATAGTTGGAATATTGAAATAGTTTTTTTTAACCAAAAAGAATAATTTTCAACCTAGAAATTTAATTTCTACCAAAGAGAACGAATTTCTAATAAAATACATGAATTTTCAACTAAAAAAGATAAATTTTCAACCAAAAATTGAATAGTAAAATTTTCAGTTAGAAAAATCAATTTTCAGCCAAGGAAAAAACGAATTTTCAACAAAATAGCTCAGTCTTCAACCAAAGAGATGAATTTTCAATTAAAATGATGAACCTTTAAAAAAATATATTTTTTAACAAACGAGTTTAACTTTTAACCATGTATAATTAAATTTTCATTACAAAAAAAGATGAATTCCGAGCGAAAAATGTAGTAGTTGATATTTCAACCAAAAAAGATTTAAATTTTTAATCAGAAACAGTTGAATTCAATCAAAAAAGACAACTTTTCAAAATAAGTTGAATTTTCAACTAAAACAGATTTTTCAGTGAAGAGAGAGAGAAAATTGATGAATTCTGAGCGAAAAATGTAGTAGTTGATATTTTAACCAAAAACGATTTGAAGTTTTAACCAAAAACAGTTGAATTCAACCAAAAAAAACGAATTTTCAACATAAGTTGAATTTTCAACTATGAAAGATTTTCCTGACAGGAGAGAGAAAATATTGCAAACAAACTGGTGAATTTTTAACAAAATAAATGCATTTCCAAACAAATACTTGAATCTTCAACGGATAACGGTCAATTTTCAACCGAAAATAGAACGATTAAATTTTCAGATGAAAAAATTAATTTTAAACCCAGAAAAAAAACGAATTTTCAACAAAATAGTTGAATACAATAATATAAAGCTACTTTTACAAAATCAAGAATCATTTTTATTCAATTTGTCATGTGACGAGTGGGTCACGTGACCAGATTTCTACCTTACCGGCACTTTTTTTATTTCTCAACTTATTTTCACACGAATAGCCACATCGAGTTGAAAATTTGGGTTAATAAATAAGAAGCATTAAGAAAGGTGGATCTGGTCCTAAATTTTAATAATCATGAAAAAAGCAAAAAAAAATTGTTTGCAAAAATTTTTTTTTTATAATTATTTAATTATAAAAATTGAGGACCAGAGCCGCGTTTCTCAGTGCTTCTTATTTAGTACCCCAGTTTTCAACTCGATGTGGCGCTTCGTGTGAAAATAAGTTAGGAAATAAAAAAAGTGCCGGTAAGGTAGGCATCTGGTCACGTGACCCACTCATCACATGGCCTTAAACAAAAAATTAAACACGCTCGCGAAAAAATTTCCTGACTTGGAAAAAAAATTCCCTGACATTTCCAGGGCTTTCCAGGTATATAAAAATTCCCTGACAATTCCAGGTTTTCCAGGTGGGGTAGACACCCTGGTTATAGGTCTCAAATTTGTCATGAATATTTATGACTCGTACAGAATTTAAGAAAAAATATGTAGAACCCGACAAAACCTGTATACGTGCAAAAAAAAAACACCGTAGCTATTGTTGCTCTGGGTTTCTATTGAGTGTGATAGATAGTGAGGATAGGATAATGAGTGGTGAGGAAGGTAGGAGGACGTTACAATCGGAGGGTTAGATCATGAAGGGTAAAGGAAGAGAGTGGTGAATTATAGGTAAAAATGCTCAGGGATGGATTATGGCTAAGCCGGGGCAGAAGGTGTGGGACTTGTAGAAGGAGGATGAGTAGAAAGGGGGTGAGAGGAGAAGGAAGTGAGGTATTCAAGGGGAGGAGGTAATCAAGGAGTGGGAGGGAGAAAGGGGTGTGTGAAGGGAAATTATAAGCTGTGAAATAAGGAAAGGGAAGAGGAAGAGAGATGAATTGAAGGTACCAATTATGAGGGAAGTGGAGGATGGGCGAGACTGATAGAAAGAGGATAAAAGGAGGATTGGCAGTCAAGGAGAAGTACGCATAAAGGGAAGTGCGAATCGAAATTATGAGATGTGTGATGAGAGAAGGGAATGGTAGTGGAAAAAAGAGATGATTGGAAGGTATGAATTCTGAGGTGTGGAGTTAGGGTTAAGGTGGAAGAGGAAGGGTGGTACTGGTAGAAGGAGGATGGAAAGAGGCGAAGCAGCCAAGAGAAAGTAGGGATGAAGGGAAGTGCAAAGGGAAATTATGAGGGATGGGATGAGAGACGGGAAGGATAATGAAAGAGAGAGAGAGAGAGAGAGAGAGAGAGAGAGAGATGAGTGGAAGTTAAAAATTCTGATGCCTGGAGTTAGAGCTGGAGGTGAAAGAGAAGGGGTGGGACTTGTGGGAGTATGCGCGAAAAGGGGTGGGAAGGAGTAGGGGTGCAGCCCTCAAGGGGTGGAAGGGATAAAGGGAAGTGGGTTAAAGAGAAACTTCTAAGCAGTGAGATTAGTGGGAAGGAAGGAGAGATGGAACTGGTAGAAGATGGTTGAGTGGCAAGGAGATGAGAGGAAAAGGGGTTGAGGTAGTCAAGGGAAGGGAGGGGGAAAGTAGAGTGTAAAGCGAAACAATAGGGGGTGGGATAAGAGAAGGGAAGGACAGGGGAAGAGAGGAGAGGAGAAGGGGTGGGCTAGTAGAAGGAAGAAGATTTGAAATGGTATGGTATGGTAGTCAAGGGGCAAGAGGGGTAAAGTGGAGTGCGAAGGGAAATTATAAGGAGTTTTATAAGAGAATGGAAGAGTAGCGGTATAAAGGGGTCAGTAGGAGGTTGAAATTCTAAGTGGTGTGTTTAGGGATATGGTGGGAGAAAGTCGGTCATCACGAAGGGCATCATCAGGGCAGGGGATGTATAGGAGTGAGAAAGTGATTAAGGATGTGATGGTGAAGAGTAGGAACGTAAGAGAAAAAGGTGGGAGGGAATTTTTTTTTTGATTTGCATCAAGTCCTAAATAGTAATAGGTATTAGCTTGATAGTAGAAGCATCTGATAAGCTGATGCATAAATACATTACGACCATCCCTATCTGAATGTAACTGCCAAGTGGTGCTAAAGTTGGGTGATCGAACGAGAAGCCGTAAACAATAAAATTCCATGTGTTCAAGCGAACATACGGAATTATATGGCCAGCCTGATATATATGGTACTTTTTGTCAGTGAACTATAATTTAGATTTGCGACTGTGAGAATTCTATTCAAATTCTAATTCTATCGCCAATAAAATAGACCAAGCAATAAACAACTTACTTCCACCAATTCCGAATCTCAGTAATACAATAAATCAAGTTGATTCAAAATTGATAAGGAGCTTTTGTGGAAGCACACCCAGCAAGTTTGATGATTACATTGTGATGGATTAAGTGCGCTGGATTTGCTGCAATTGCAGTGGCTACCTGGGCACAAGGCACAATTGAATTGAAATTCTCTTGTGGTCGGCCTCGACCGCTATCTTTTAGGGTATAGCCACTTGTAACGATGTCAAATGCCAGCGTGCCAAAAGCAGAGCAGTACGAAATCTGCGGACAACCGCTACTGCAACTGGGGTAAATGGCAGAGGGAAAAGCGAATATACGTTATCAGCGTAGGGCAGTCTCGACTCGTCTCGATCGCTTATTGCGCACAATGCAAGGTCCTTTCAGTCCCTGTATATATCACCTCACACATGCCTACATTCATGAATGCAGACATATATACATGCATACATATAAACATACACCTTTGTAATTCTGTGTATAGATTCATCACTCGCCCACCGACCGTTCCTAGTTACCAAAGTTTGCTGTACCATTATTCCTATTTCAGGCTCGCGTAATGTGCCGTCGAACTTGGTCCCTCTGCAAAAACGATCTACGGATAACTTTCCGAACTGCTGGAAATGAATTAGAATATCCACAGATTCAGTGAATTCGAAGGGACCAAGGTTTATGTGGGGATGGAGTGAGGATAGAGGCGGATAATTGAGGATATTGTTGGAAATTTCTAGATTGAGATAAACTTCGCATTGGAGTTTGTATATAAACTGATTTCGTATGCAATTTCACGAAATTTCGCTAATGGATGCCACTTCATTTAGAAATTTGCTATATTTAATATTAAAATGATCCAATTTCGAGAATCAAACAAATGTACGAGCCTCAATTCACGATCCTAAAAACGAAAGTAGGTTTTTTTTAAAGATCTCACCAAAGACCTTAGGCAAAAGGTTTTCCAAAAGAGTTATCTCATCCAACGAAAAGATCTGAAACCTTAATTATATATTTTACGAGTGTCAAACAGACGGAAATACGCAGGGTGTCCAGCGACCTTGAAATCTTTGAAAACCTGGAATTCTTCTTGATTTTTTTTAAACCTTGAAAATCTGCAAATCTCCTTGATTTTTTCACGAGAACCTTGATTTTTGTTGCTTTTAAAACAGTTATTTTATTGAAATGTGAAGAGTAATTAAAATATTTTAGTCTGTTACGAAAGAAACGTCGCGTTTAGAAGAAATATTTCTACTGAAAAGTTTTTTTATTATCAAGATATAATTGATCTTTTGTTCATTACAGAATAAATAAAGAGATTTCAAGGCACTTTTTCTAGAATGATGCCAATTATTATATAGATTGCCATTTAATATTTTATATTATTGACTTTAATATTGTGAATAATTCTGTAAGTTTTTAATTCTTTCTCCGCTAATACAGAATGTTAATGTATACATTTTTTCGTGATATTCAATTTGCAAATTATAAAAATTATTAGTGGAAAAATTCGATGTTAATTCAGTTTCAGAATTAGAATGAGCCATGGTCGTAAGATTTGAAATAATTCAATGATTTCAACGAATACAAAAGGTTTCACAAACAAAGATTTTAGAGTGATCTCACAAATATTTCAAAAGATTTCACAAAGATTTCGAATATTCCATTAGGATTTCAAGAATTTCAAATATTTGAAAAAGGCGTGTACATCAGGTTTCAAAGATTTTCAACATTTCACAAAGATTTTAAAACTTGCAAAGATTTTAAATGATTTCAACATTTTTCAGAAGATTTAGAAATATTTCACAAGGATTTTAAATACATATTTCAATGATTTCAAATGAATACAAAATATTTCACAAATATTTCAAAGATTTCAGAACAAATTTAATAAAGATTTCAAAAGAAGACAAGAATTTCAAAGATTTCAAAACATTTCAAAATTTTCAAACGATTTAAACCAAATACGAAATATTTCAGAAAGATTTTACAGATATTTCACAGAATTTAAAAAATTCCAATGTATTTTTACAAAATACAAGAATTTCAAAGATTTCAAAAAATTTCAAAGATTTTAAATTATTTCAAATTTTTTTAGAAGATTTAAAAAGATTTCATAAATATCTCAGATAACTAATGAGGATTTCAAGAAATTTCAAAACATTTCAAAGATTTTAAACGATTTTAACATGTTTTAGAAGATTTCAAAAAATTTCACAAAGATTTTAAATATTTAAATGATGTCAACGAATACAAAGGATTTCAGGAAGATTTTCTAAATATTTAAAGGATTCATAAGGGTTTCAAAAGATTTCAAGAATTTCAAAGATTTCATCAAGCATACAGTACACCAGATTTTGAAGATTTCAAATGAACACAAAAAATTTCACAAATATTTCAAAGATTTCATAACAAATTTAATAAAGATTTCAAAAGAAGACAAGAATTTCAAAGATTTCAAAACATTTCAAAAATTTCAAACGATTTCAACCAAATGCGAAAGATTTCAGAAAGATTTTACAGATATTTCAAA
This sequence comes from Andricus curvator, assembly GCA_932195095.1. Taxonomy (NCBI): domain Eukaryota; kingdom Metazoa; phylum Arthropoda; class Insecta; order Hymenoptera; family Cynipidae; genus Andricus; species Andricus curvator. The sequence goes on from CAKNYM010052306.1 coordinate 475,802, forward strand.
TAATTTATAAGGATTTCAATAGATTTCAAGTATTTCAAAATATTTCCAAGATTTTAAACGATTTCAACATTTCTCACAAGGATTTTAAATATTTCAATGATTTCAAACGAATACAAACAATTTAAGAAAGATTTCACAAATATTTCAAAGATTTTATCAAAAAATTATTAAAGATTTTTTAAAAATACAAGAATTGCAAAGATTTCAAAAAGCGTATGGTACACCAGATTTCAAAGATTTCAAAAAATTTCAAAGATTTTAAACGATTTCAAATTTTGTTAGAAGATTTCAAAAGATTTCATAAATAAGGATTTCAAAACATTTCAAAACATTTCAAAGATTTTAAACGATTTTAACATGTTTTAGAAGATTCCAAAAGATTTCATAAAGATTTTAAATATTTCAATGATTTCAACTAATACAAAGGATTTCAGGAAGATTTTCTAAATATCTAAAGGATTCATAAGGATTTCAAAAGATTTCAAGAATTTCAAAGATTTCATCAAGCATAAAGTACACCAGATTTAAAGATTTCAAAACATTTTAAAGATTTTAAACGATTTCAAGAGGTTTCAACAAATTTGGGAAGTTTTTAAAAGCTTTCAATGATTTCAAACGAACACGAAAGATTTCACAAACAAAGAATTATTTCACAAATATTTCAAAGATTTCATAATGATACCAAAGGATTTCAAAAAATTTCACAAAGATTTAAAAGATTTTACACAAATTTTTAAACATTCCAACAGATTTTTCAAGATTTCACAAAGATTTTTAATCCATCATTTAACTATTTTTTAAATCTGGCACACAATATACCTCTCCTAAAAAATCGCGTGAAATCCTTTTCAATCTCTTAAGATATCTAAAAAGCTTTGAAATCCGTTAAAATCCACTGAAGTCTATCAAAAACCCTTTAACTTTATTGAAAAACTCTGAAATCTCTGAAAAACTTCAATTTTTTCAGTCTCTTGAAATCTATAGAAATTCGTTATTATCTTATGGAACCTTTTAATTTCTTTTAAAATCCTATGAATCCTTCAAATATTTGAATTGCTTGAAAATCCCTTGAAATCTTTCAACTGTTTTGAATATTCTTAAATCTTACGAAATCATTTGAATTTCTATAATCCTATGAAATTCTTCGTATCTTTTAAAATACACTATATTCTTTAACATCCTTTAAAAAATTTTAATCCTCTAAATACTGTGAAATCCCTCAAAATATTTTGAAATTTTTAATATTTTTTTAAATTCCTTGAATAAAGTTTTAATCCTTAAAATCTTCTGAGACACTATAAAATCCCATGAAATCCCCCCTAAAGATCTCTAGAAATTCTTTGAAATTTCCCTAAAACCCCTTGAAATTTTTGAAAATTCTTGGGGTCTTGTAAATTACCCTCAAGTCTTTCAAATATTTTGAAATTCATTGCCTTTTTCTAAATCTTTAAAGTCCTTCGAAAAACTATAAATATGTGTAGACCTGGTAAAAATCGCTACAAATTCCTTGTCATACTTTGAAATCCCGTAAATTATCTTGAAATTCCGAATATTTTTGAGAATGTCTTCAAAAAATTTTCAAACTTTTAAATCCTCTGAAATCAGATGCAGCTTCTTAAAATCTTTGAATTTTTCTAAAATCCCTTGGAATCTTTCAGAAAACATTTAAATTTTTAAAAAAATTCCAAGGTGTGCTGAGTAAATACACTTTCAAACAAAAACAAATACAAATACAAACTCTACAAATTGAAATTGTTTTAAATTTAACATTATTATCAACACTAAAGTTACAAAGCGGTTTACTTGATAAAGTAGAAATAATTTAAAGTTTTTTTATAGTTAACATTAGAAAACCTTTTTTTATAGAAAACTGAAACCTAACATATGACGCTATTTTATTTTAAAATAATGTAATTTGGAATATCATTAAGTTTTAAGATCAAGATAGTTGTCGTGCCAAAAAGCAGATTTTGAAAAAATTTTAAAGTACAAGAAAAATTATTTCAACAATGTCTTTTGCAATTTAAGTTTTTCCAATCATTGTTTTATTTATTATTTATGGTTTTAAATCTGTATTTGAAGATTTTTCACTTATTTTCAAAATTGGATACAGTAAACTTATAGAGAATGTTTTTGAAGAAAAAATAAGACATGATTTATTAAAATTCAACCATTTTTAAAAAGTTGGTAAGAAGTGAAAGTAAAAAAATTAAATTACGAAAACTATTGTAAAAATAATTTTTGTTCGCAATTTTGTAAATTTTTGCACGAAAAAGGTTTTTTTCTTTCATAAGGCATTACTGATAATATCATTTCAATTCTTAAAATCATAAACAACTTTTTGCCCCTGAAATGAAACTGTTATAATATTTTTAACTTTTCCTAATTAAATAGATGTCAAATTAGCAACAATTACAGTATGAAAATAATTCAAATAATTTCGTATTTTATACATGTAAACAAGTAATAAAAATCCTCTAAATGATTGAAATATTGTAATCAAAGTCTGAGTCAATTATTTAAATATTATTTAAATTGCAACTGAATGCATTTTGCGTTCAATGAATCGTATTAATTAAAATCGAATTCTTTCTTATTCAAATTCTCAATTTCGAGTTAACTTTATTTTCCACAATAATTTAAATTCAATCTCGAAATGCATTGCTTTCCAATTTAAATCGACAATCTTTTTAATTGCTTCTGTTGCTGAAACGAGAATGTCGTGCTCTTTGAAATAGAGAATGTTTTTTTAGAAACGAACCGCTCTTGAACTTTTTGCATTAAAAAAGCTAAATAACTGCACTGATTTAATTAGAGGCAAATTAAGAGTTTATCGAGGAATGTTCGAATAGAAACTAAATTTTACAATCGTAACAACTTCATTATTTTTACACTAAATAAGTTGCTTTTACATTTTTATTACTAAAGGAAACTAAAATCCTGTAGCAAATCAGTAAAGTACCCTGGCGGAAAAATTGTATATAGTGGAGAAAATTATACATTATTTATGTATAATAGGGTGGGTCGTAAACACAAAAGTATTGGAATGAAAATTATTGAAACTATTTGGAAAAGTAGTATATTGGGACCCTGACAAAGTATACTTAATTTGGTGCCCATTGATGTTTAATAGATCCCTGTTTAAAAAAAATTATAAAATCTACAGGAATGAAGAACGAATTTTTTAGGTGTTTAAGGCATTTTTTGGTGTCTTTTAGATTAAATTTCCCAGATTTATGAAAAAATTCTCCAAATGTATTTTTACCTGTAGGAAGTCTCAATCATCTGAAAAAATTCTTTCATCATTCTTGAAGTGTTAAAAAAAAAACACAAAACTCAAATTTTCCAAAATTTACTCTGCATACATTTATGATCTTCCAGACTTCAAAATTCTTTTTAAATCTATTTTTACGAGTAGAAAAGCCTCTAACATCTGAAAAAATGCTTTCGTAATTCCTGAAGATAAAATTTTTTTTTAAACAGGGTTCCATTAAACATAAATCATCACCGAGAGAACCTTAATCAAAAAGCTAACAAAAATGAAAGAGAAGACCTCAAAAAACATTTTAAAAAATTCACATATACGAAAATTTCAGATCCAAATTAATTATGATTTGTCTGATTCCTCATATAGTACTTATCCAAACAGTTCCAATTTCAATTTCCATAATTTTGTTTTTTCAACCTACTCTAATGCATAAACTTTTAATACATTGGGTTTAAATTTAATCTAAAAAAACCCAAAACTCAAATTTTCAAAAATTTACTGTGCTTACATTTATGATTTTCCAGATTTCGCAAACTTTTTCAAATGTTTTTTAACCAGTAGGAAGTCTCAAACATCTGAAAAAATTCTTTCATCATTCCTGTAGTTTTTAAAACAGTTTTTTAAAAACAAGTAGCCATTAAACATAAATTAAGGCCTAGAGAACGTTAATCAAAAAGCTAAAAAAAATGGATTCAAGACTTCAAAAAACCTTGAAAAAATTAACGTACACGAAAATATTAAAACTAAATTAATTAGACCTTGTCAGGTTCTTCATACACTGCTTTTCCAAACTGTTTCAATTTTCATAATTTTACTTTTTCGACCTACCCTTATGTATAAACTTTCAATAAATTGGATTTTAATTCAATCTAAAAAACTCAAGTTTTCCTAAATTGGCTGTGCTTACATTTATCACCTTCCAGACTTCTCAATTTTTTTCAAATCTATTCTTACGAGTAGAAAAGCCTCAAGTTTGAGAGTTGACCAAGAAACCGATTCTCTGAGAAGGGCAATTAAATCCGAACTCAAGAGAAACAGATATCAAAGTCTATGTATTAAAATTATCTTCTTAAAAAAAAAGTCTCAAACATCTGAAAAAATGCTTTCGTAATTGCTGTAGATTTTTAAATTGTTTTTTGAAAACTGGGCACCATTAAACATAAATCATCACCTAGAGAACGTTAATCAAAAAGCTGACAAAAATTGAAGAGAAGTTTAAGACCTCAAAAAACATTTAAAAAAATTCACATACGAAAATATCAAAACCAAATTAATTATACTTTCAGATAACTAAACTTAAACTTTGAACGTTGAAATGGTCATTATAATTGTTCTACTCTCTAAACTTTAATTTTGTTAATGAAATTGTTAAATTTTGATGTATATCATAGTTAAACAATTATTGATTTAGAAAAAATTATAGTGAGCTGAGGAGTTCTTTAAAAATTTTGAAAAGATTCAAACTTACTTTAAAATTTGAAAAGATTTCAAAAGATTTAAAACAAAACGTATATTTTTGAAAATCTCAAATTGAAGTTTTCAAGCTTTTTCAGGATTTCGAAGGGTTTTAATATAATAACAAATTTTTCTTAAGATTCCTGTGAAAATTATCAATGACTTTTTATTTTGAAAAATTAATTTCGAAGGAATATTTTTTTTAAATGAACAAATTTTAACGAAAAAATGTGGAAATTGAATCATTATTATTACTTTAAGAAAATGAAGTAAGTTTGAGAGATATTTAGACTTTTTTGTTTTGGAAAATTAGTTTCGAAAAAATATTTAAAAAGATTTCAAGATATTCAAAATTGTAAAACAAAATCTGGAAGATTTTAAAGCAAATTTTTTAATTTTTCAGGATATAATAAAAGTTTTTGGAAAAATTCAAATCATTAAAAAAGATATTTAGAAGTTTTGTAAAAATTTAAAAAAAAATGTTAGTGTTTAAATAGCAACTGAAAAATTATTAATTTGTTACGACTCAAAATTAAAATAATCTAACTTCTAATTGAAAAGGTGTTTAATTTAAAAAAATTCTTGTAATCTTTCAATTTTTAATGTTTCTACTGTTGATTCCTTTTTCAATTTAGAGCATTTGAAATGATAGCGCGGATTTATATTTTTTTGAATCTTGGAACCGTACAATTTATAAAAGTTAAAAGCTTCCATTGTGTACGTGTAAATTATTGAGCTTTTAAATCAACAAATTTTTAAGTTTTAATTTTTGAAGTTTGAAATTCAAAAGAGTTCAAATTTGAATGTTTTAATTTCCGAACCGGGAAATGACCGGGAATTTTTTTTCTCTGTTAAAACGGCCACCTTGTGTCACGTCAATAAAACAATAATCAAAAAATATTAATTTTTGAACAGAAAATTCTTCTGGAATTCCTGCTTATCAACCAGATACATACGACTCGAGCAGAATGGGATAATTCAAAGTTGATGCAAGAATATAAAAGAGTCCTTTGTTTGAGACGAATCGATTGACCTATAATATTAATACATTTTATTAAAGAGTAGAGAAGTTATGGTGATTTTTATATTTTGAAAATCGGGTTTTTATAGTAAAACTTTTTTCATTAATATAATTCAAAGTTGATGCAAGAACAGAAAATATGTGTTGATTCGAATATTAATACGGTTTATTGAAGTGTAAGGAAGCTGTGGTAATGCATGATATTTGAAAACACGGTTTTTTTTATAGTAAAACTTTTTTCTTCAACATAATTCAAAGTTGATGCAAGTATATAAAATATTCCTTGGTTCGAGTCGAATCGATTGACCTACAATATTAATACAATTTATTAAAGAATAGGGAAGTCATTGTGTTTTATATATTTTTAAAATCGATTTTTATAAAAAAAAAAATTCTCATTCTCATAATTTAAAGTTGATGCGATAGAAAAGTTGTGTTGATTCAAGACGAATCGATTGACCTATAACATTGATACATTTTATTGAAGAGTAAGGAAGCTATGGTAATATTAGTCACTTTTTTTCTCAAATCAGTTTTTAGTTATTTTTTTAAGATAAAGCCACTATAGCCAATTTTCTTTGAATAAATAACTCATGGGTTAATCACTATTCTATATATATTCTATACCTATTTCTGAATTTTCTTGAATTATTTTGAAATATTTCAGGGTATTTTTAAAGATTCCGAAAAATTTTGAATAGATTTCAATAACCTGAAGGGATTTTTAAGATTTTAAAGTATTTTTCAAAATTCTAAGGAATTCTCAAGAGCTTTTAAAAGTTTCAAGGGATTTCAAAAGATTTAAAAGAATTGTAAATATTTTAGGGAATTTTAAAAGATTCCAAGGAATTCTACTATTATTATTATTATTAATTTAAGGGGATTTCAAAGCGCTGGAAATATTTTAGGATAAAGAATTTTATAGAATTTCGGAAGAAATGGAACGATTTTCCAGAACCTGTAAGGTTCTAAGATATTTTAAAAGATTTCTTGGTATTTTATAAAGTTTCCGACGATTTCAATTATTATAAGGGGTTTTTAAAGTTCTCAAGGTATTTTAATAATTTTCCCAGTATTTCAGGAAATATCAGATTTCATAGAATGTCACGAGATTTTATAATATTTTAGTGAATTTTAAAGAATTTACTCACGAGAAGTGCGGTATTTCGTAGGGTTTCAAAGATTTGAAGAGATTTGAAATTATTTTTTGGAATTCATCCTGAATTCTTATTAATTAACCTGAATTCGTTTAATTCTTTAGAAGTCTTTTGAATTTTTTGAATTTTCTTGAATTCTTCTAAATTTACTTAATTCTACTTAATTCAATGGATTACATTTTTTTTTAAATTTCTGTTTACTTGATCCTGATGATCAATTGATAAAATGATCAAAGTATTTGAAATATTTTAAGGTATTTTTACAAATACAATATTTAAGGGTATTGTAAAAGATTGCCAGGCTTTTTCAAGGGTTTTAAAAAGTTTTAAGGGATTTCAAAAGATATTAAAAGATTTTAAATATTTTAAGAAATTTTAAAAGATTCCCAGAAATTTTTTATTTATTTCAATAATTCAATTTTAATTTTAATTTCAAACTTACTCAATTCAATGCATTTTTTCATATTCTTGAATTGTTTTGAATTCTCTCTAAATTCACTCAAATTTTATTGTAATCAATGGAATTTCTTTGATTTAAAATTTTGTTTTCCAATTCATTTGAATTGTTTTGTAGTCATTAATCACTTGTTTGGTTAGAAATTAATGGGGTATCAACGATTTGATGAGATTTGAATTTTTTTTTAATTCACCCTGAATTATTTTAAATTCTTTGGAATTCTCTTGAATTTTTGTAATTCACTTAAATTGTTATAAATCTACTCAATTCTACCTAATGAATGGATTTTGTTGAATTTTTAAAAGTTTTTATTTAATTGGTCCTCAAGTTTTTTAACCTCACCTTGAATTCTTCGGCATTTCATTAAATTCTTTTGAATTCCCTCGCATTTTTTTAAGCTCATTTCAAAGTTACTGAATTCAATGAAGTTTTTTCATATTTTATAATTGTTTTCAATTCATTTGAATTTTTCAAAATCCATCTTGAATTTTCATGAATTTCATTCAATTTTTCTCGTTTACCTTAAATTCCTCAAAATTTATTCTAATTTTACGGAAATCCATGGAATTTTTTGATTAAAAATTTTTTTTCCAAAATTGATTTGAATTTTTTTTAATTTAACTTAAATTGTTTTGAAGTCTTATGAATTTATCCTGAATTTGTTACCCTTTTAGCGCGAAAAAAGTACCCTATGAGCGTGACAAAAAGTACCCTTTGGTCCCTATATTTTATCCCATAGGTACTGTGAGGCCTGCATCTGTTTCAAACAGAAAAACTTTTTTCGTCAAAATAATTCAAAGTTGACGCATGAATAGAAAAGACTTTTTGATCATAAATTTTCAAATAGAATAATTCTGACAATTTTTGAAAAAAAAATCATGAAGCTGGGAAAGGGATAGGGTGCGATAGAACTTTTCCCTTTTCCAGCTCGAAAAATTATAATTTCGTATACAACATTTGATTTGTCTAATTTGTCTTTGTATTTAAATAATTTTTTGTATTATTTTGTATTTTTTGTAAATTCCTATTTTTAAATTGATCAAAATGAAGACTTTGGTTTGTCTCTTATTGAAAAAAATAACTTATGCTTCCTCTATCTATGCGGAAGAAAATACATTTGCTAACGGGAAGCAAAGTGCTCGTGAAATGAGCACCATATAATTATAAATACAAACAAAGTGGAAACACTCGAGATCGAATTCATAGCTAGTTTAATTATTATTTCACTTAGTATAAAAAAAACATTTATTTTTAATTGACATTCACGAAAATATCAAAATCAGGTTGATTCTACTTTGTCTGGGTCCTCATACACTACTTTTCAAAACAATTCCAATTTCGATTTCCAAAATTTTTTTTAGCCACGCTGATGTATAAACTACCCGAGTCGAAATATAGGCCCTACTTTGACGCTCTAAGTGGAAGTATTGCCTCTACTTTGAAGCTGCATATTCTACTAGCTCCTACTTAGCCGCTCCTAAAGATATTTTAATTCTATTTTGCTTCTATATAGGTTTCAGCCCCTGCATTGAAGATCTTGCCTCTACGTTCTTGAGTTTTATTAACATCTTCTTTAAACCTCCATAATCTTCACAGAATTTTTAAGTTCTCTTTCAACGCTCTGTAACTTTTTGTATATTTTTAACTCCTATTTAGACACTTTTTAATCTCTGAATTTCAAAAATTAATTTTTTACCTTCTCTATAAACACTTCTTAATCTCTGAATTGTAGAAATTCATAGTGAAATAATTTATTAGTTTATTAAAAATTGAATAATCAGGAATAGGAGTTTGAACAATATTTTTAAAAGATTTTTTATGTTTGAAAAAATATGCACGATACTTAAGCTTTATTCAAGTTCTTTATTATTTATAGGAATCGCTACATACGCTTCATTATTAAACTTGATGTTGGCACCAGGTGTCGGTTGTCTGATTGAACGGTATTTAATGACAATGGTCCCGAAAGTAGACACACGATTAGAAATAAGGAAATGAAAATTTCTCTTATATAATTAGACCTGGAATATAGCAGCTTTAATGTAATATTAACTTTAATCAGGGCTCGGAAATGCTCAAGCTTAAAAAAATAGTAAAATAGTAACCATACTTATCTCAAGAAAGGAACCGAAAAGTGACAATAATGTAGCAAAAAAGTACCCAAAACGAAAGATTTTTCACCAAAAAAGACGAAGTTTCCACCAAAATTATGAATCTTCAACAAAGGAATGTATGTTTAAGAAAGTAGTTCAACTTTTAACAAAATGTTTGAATTTTTCTGACTAAAAAAGATGAATTGTTAACGAAAAATGTAATAGTAGATACAATAACCAACAAATATTTTAATTTAATATAAAAACAGTAGAATTCTTTTGAAAAAGACGATTTTTCAACAAAAATAGGTTATTTTTAACCAAATTGTTGAGTTTTTAAGCCAAAAAGACCAATTTTCACAAAAAAGTTGAATTTTCAACCAGCAAATATGGATTTTTGACAAAAAAGTTATTTGTCAACCAAATAGTTGAATTTTCCATGAAAACAGGGGAATCTCCAACCGAAAAAGACGAATTTTCAACCAAATAAGTACATTTCTAACCAAGAAGATTAATTTTCAAACAAAATGATGTATTTTAAAACAAAAGGGTGATTTTAATTTAAAAACTAGCAATTTTAGCTAAATTTCGATTTTTATCAGGATTCTAGCTATTAGCGGTAAGTAGATCATTTTATTTTTAATTCTTGTGCAATACCCTCAAAAGATAATTTTATTTCTATTAACTTCCATTACTTATTTACAAAATTTACAGAATTTGTTGAAAATAATTAATAATGTTTTCAGTTTCATAGCACAATAAATAATATTGACAATATTTAGATCGCAGCATCTCTCGGGATGAAATATCTTGTTTTTCAGAGGAAATTAGGCGATACGTATTTTTCCGATTTGCAAAATCTTTAAAACTCTATAACATATATATATATATATATATATATATATATATATATATATATTAAAAATCGATTTTCTCAAAAAACACACCTTTAAATTTTTTGCCAATTTTTTTTTAACTTTTACTTTGAAAATGAAGTTCTCTTGTAAGTTTGATGCTTGCTAAATAAGTTATGTATAGCCAGGAGAATTTTTTTTTACAATCGTATTTTCTACTTTTCCTTGAAAACAATGACAGATACGATAAAATGTTAAGATAAAAGTTTGCACGCCTAGAAAAATTCTATGAAAAATTCTCAAAAATGGTTTAGCTAGCATGATGCTGAAAAGATGTCTTTCTTCTATGAGTAGAAACTTTTCACAATTTTTTGGAGGAATAAAAAAGGTGTGGCAAAGATTTGAAAAATAGTTCTAAAGAACCCAGATGGAAAAAACCTCGAAAGAAGGTATCAGAAACACGAAAAGAAACGTCAAAAGAAAAAGTTTAAAAAGATAAAAATCTTTTATATTGAGTTGTTTCTGTTCCACAAAAAAATTAACTCCAAATCAATTACGTTAGATTCTGAGAAATCAGATTTTTCGTTTCACGTATATCATCGAAAAATGAGCCTTCATACTGAATATCAATTAAAAAAATATGTAAAAATATACGATGTTCTTAAGCCGTCATGGCCAAAAATTAACATAATTTTAATTTACGATTCTATAAAAGTTTACTATACGTTACTAAAACAAAAAAATTAAATAGGGCAATGGCACCAATTTTTCGATGTTGAAATTCTTTCAACTTGCACTATTCTGTTATCCAGATTTCATTCTTATTGTATAATTTTTATTAAGAATACAACACAGTAACATTTTAGGTTGACGGGGCCATCACCCTACTTAATTTTGTTACTTAGTATTATTGTAGTAATAATTATTTTCTTAAGATTATTATAAATTCATTATTTTGAAAAAATATAAATACGTATAAACGTATTCTACATATATGTGTGGTTGAACAATGAAAATAATTAATAATTTCACATTTATATAGATTACGAATATAATTATTCGAATATTTGTTCTATAATATGTGTATATCGATATTTATATCATAATATGTTTTACTTCATCATAGAACTTCGTTCGTTTTTAAAACGCACGTTTACTGGTTTATAATAGTTTAATATTTTGTGATATTAATAATTACAGCGTTCTATTTAAAAAAATTCTAATAAAAAAATTATAAGGAAAAAAGGATTTATAACTCATCAGCGAAACGAATATAACAGTGCACGAAAAAAATATTACTTGACGAAAGATTAACAAAAGTTGAGTGAAACGAGGACACTGTGACATTCAGTAAATATTTCAGAACATTTTGCATCTTCATTTAAGAACAAATAGCAATTTTCATTTTAAGTTGCATAGAACTTAGGATTTTTTGACGAATAAAAAAAAAATTTTTTTGTATATTCATTTATTCAATTAAAGATACACTCTACTTTTGTTAATCTTTCGTCAAATAATTTTATTTTGTGCGGGAAGGTAAAATGTGGAGCATTAAAGTAGAAGCAAAAACTGAGCCCCTATTTTGACGCTCCAAGTGGAAGATTTGGAAATTTGTGCCCATTAGAGCGCCAAAGTAGGGGCAAAAATCGCTTTGGAATAGCCTCTACTTTAAAACCTTAGCCCCTACAAATGACAGCCTGAAGAGCGTCAAAGTAGGGCCTATATTTCGACTCGGGTAAATATGATTTTTCCGTCTGGGTAGTGGTAGGTAATTTGAATTCAACTTACCTGTGGTATTAAACAAAAGTTGTATCAACAAAAACAAACTTGGTAAACGAAGCCTCAAAGCCGAAAAAAACTAGCTTTTTTATAGAGAATTCGACCGTGTACAGTTATTCGTAAAGCTTTAAAAAAATACTGATGGACAGAAAAGCTTCGCGTTCGTCGTTACTCAGGTAGTCTGTAAGGTTTCTCGAATTAGTAAGCTCGTTACCGACTCCATACCAGTGCCGACCTGCGAGTTTTCTTTTATGCGCACTAAATGTAAACACTCTTAAGTTTTTACCTCGTTTTTTGAATTTCAACAAGGTTATTAAGTTCACATTCAATAAACACTATGGATCAAAGGTACCCAGTTCAAATCTAAAAGCCTAACTTTAAAACAATCTAAACATTATTCACTCTCTAAATCTGAATTAGTAAAATTTTTACTAATTCGATTAGTGACTCGAGATTTCACAGATTAATTAGTTGCTTTTTTATAGTTTTTACTGAAAAATAATATATTTGCATTACTGAGGAAATTATTAGTTTAGTCTCATCTGATTATATTATTTTAGAAATATTGGCATAGAAAACATTAGTCAATTTTTCAGATATGAAATCTGTGAAAAACTAATGGAATTTCAGTTTAGTAAAATAGTGAATAGTAAAATTTGTCATTGTAATCAGTAATTTATTTCAATAATTTATTTAGTAAGTTTCTACTAATTGTTATTAGCTTACTCTTTATAAATGAATTACTATAGAATGTGACTAAACAAGTGACCATATTTCAATCAATATTTTAATTTCAAAGGAAATTATAAATTAGAATCCAAAATTTAATATATTTATATTTTAAAATATATTTTAGATTTAAAGGTGGTTTTCTTTTCGAAATTCTTTTTGAATGTTTGAAGCCTTCACATTTAACATAAATGAAATTTATTCAATTTCGTGACGTCATTGAATGTTTTCAAATTAAAATTAAAAGATTAATCACATTTTTCTAAACATTATGTATTTTCTTTATTAAAATTTAATCGTATGGAAAAATCCATTTTTTAGCAATTTTATGCCGTTCACAACTTTAAATATTCAAATTTTATTACAGTTTAATTTAAAGCATTCCTTTATATGATTGAAAAAGCTTTCAAGATTCTTTTAATTAAAAAATTGTGAAATTGGATAACTTTTTATTTGAAAAGTAATAACAATTTGAGTATTTTTTCAATTAAATTGAATGTTATTGATCTGCTTGATGAAATATTATTTGAAAAAATGTATAACTAATATTTAATTATTGAAATCAGAGTATGTTCAGGGTGTCTACTCACCTTGAGAACCTGGGAAACCTGGAGTTGTTAGGGATTTTTTTTTTAATCAGGGAATTTAGTCGAGATCGTGCTTTATTATTTACAAATTGTAATATAAAATTAAATAAAATGTTTTTTATTTGTAAAACAAGCCTTATATTATATTTTTTAGTAGTAAATTCGACAATTTGGTTGAAAAGTCGTGTATTTTGTTGAAAATTCACATTTTGTTGAAAATTCACATTTTGTTGAAAAATTCGCCTTTTTGGTTGAATTCAACTGTTTTAGATTTAAAATTTATATAATTTTTGGTTCAAAATAATTTGTTTAGTTGAAAATTGAACTTATCTAGTTTAATATTCCATCATTTTCTTCGAAAATTTATTTTCTTGGTTGAAAATTAATTTTTTTTGCTGAAAATTTAACTATTCAATTTTTGGTTGAAAATCGATCTTTTTTTATTTGAAAATTCATGTATTTTATTGACAATTTTTATTTTTTGGTAGAAAATTCATCTTTCTGGTTAAAAATTTGTTTTTGTTGCTGTTGAAAAATGATTTTTTTAACTAAAAATTTAACTGTTTCATTTTTATTGGTTATCTATCTTTTTTTGTTTAAAATTGAACTACTTCGTTGAAATTTTAACTGCTTTGTGAAAAGTTCCTTCTTTTTTGGTTGGAGATGCTTAATTGTAGTTGAAAATTCATCTTTTCGGTTGAACATTTAACTATTTTGTTGAAAATCCTTTTTTTGTCGAAAATAATTTTTTTAAATGACAATTGAACTATTTTGTTAAAAATTTGCTTTAGTCATCAAAAACATATCTTTTTATTTGAAAATTCTTCTTTTTGGTTGAAAATTCGACGATTTCGGTTCAAGATTCATTATTTTAATTGAAAATTCATCTTTTTGTTTAAAAATTAAACTATTAAAGTTAAAGATTCATCATGTTAGTTGAAAATTCATCACTCTCGTTGAAATTTTATTGAAAATTAGTTGTTTTTTAAAATTAAAAATTTACTTTTTTACATACCTGAAAATTCAACTTTTCCATTTTTGGTTAGATTTTTTTTTTAATTCAACTATTTCAGTTGAAAATTTATCATTTTGGTTCAAAATTCACCACCTTTGTTGAAATTTTAGCTATTTTATTGAAAATTAGTTGTTTTTTTATTAAAAATTAACTTTCTTTGGTAAAAATTTAACTTTTCCATTTTTGGTCGAAAATTAATTTTTCCGTTAAAAATTCAACTATTTCAGTTGAAAATTCAACATTTTTCAAAAATTCACCAATTTCGTTAAAAATTTAGCTATTTTATTGTAAATTAGTTTTTGTTTGGTTGAAAATTAATTTTTTTAGATGAAAATTGAAATATTCCATTTTTGACAGAAAATGTATATTTTTTCCTGCAATTTCCACTTTTTTTTTTTTTTTGGAAATTGATATTTTCTAGTTGAAAATTATTTTTTTTTTTTAAATTCGTTTTTTTTTTTAAATTAATCTTCTTGTTTGTAAAATCATATTTTTGTTTTAAATTCAACTATTTTAGTTAAAGATTCATCTTTTTTTTAAATTCATCCTCTTGATTTAAAATTAATGTGTTTTGTTATAAAGTCGTCTTTTTGATAGAAAATTAATCATCTTGTGTTGGAAATTTATCTTTTTAATTCAAATTCAACTATTCTCGTTAAGATTAGGTTTTTTTTAATTCATCTTTTTGGTTTAAAATTCATGTTTTTTGTAAAAATTCGTCTTTTTGGTAGAAATTAATTTCGGTTGGAAATTCATCTTTTTGGGTTTTCAGTTAAAGATTCATCTTTTTTTTTTAAATTCTTCCTTTTGGTTTAAAATTCTTGTTTTTTTGTTAAAATTGGTCTTTTTGGTGGAAAATTAATCTTTTCAGGTGAAAATTCATCTTGTTGGTTTAAAATTTAAATTCAACTATTCCAGGTAAAGGTTCATCTTCTTTTTTAAATTCATCCTTTTGGTCTAAAATTCAACAACTTTAGATGATGATTCATTATTTCTGAAAATTCATTTTTTGTTTTAAATTCATTTTTTGAACTGAAAATTGAACGATTCCGTTTTTGTTTGAAAGGTAATCTTTTTTAATTGAACATTGAACTATTTGGTTAAAAATTAATTTTTTTAGCTGAAAAATTTACTTTTCCATTTTTGGTTAAAAATTTGTTGTTGTTGAAAATTCAACTATTCCAGTTTAAGATTCGTCAATTTATTTGAAAATTTATCGTTTTGGTTCAAAATTAAACTATTTCAGTTGAAAATTTATCATTTTTGTTCCAAATTCACCACTTTCGTTTAAAATTTAGCTATTTTATTGAAAATTAGTTGTTTCTTTTTGGTTAAAAATTAACTTTTTTTTGCTGAAAATCTAACTTTTCCATTTTTGGGTGAAAATTTATTTTGTTGATGTTAAAAATTCAATTATCCCAGTTTAAGATTCGTCAATTTATTTGAAAATTCATCCTTTTGGTTAAAAATTCAACTATTTCAGTTGAAAATTTATCATTTTTTAAAAATTCACCACTTTCGTTAAAAATTTAATTATTTTATTGCAAATTAATTTTTTTGGTTGAAAATTAATTTTTTAAAATGAAAATTGAAATATTCCATTTTTGACAGGAAATGTATCTTTTTTTTTTTTGTTGAAAATTCCACTATTTTTTTGGAAATTGATATTTTCTAGTTGAAAATTAATTTTTGTTGT
>CAKNYM010052306.1:491922-517976 GCA_932195095.1 Andricus curvator
TTTTAAATGAAAATTGAAATATTCCATTTTTGACAGAAAATGTATCTATTTTTTTTTGCAAATTTCACTATTTGTTTGGAAATTGATATTTTCTAGTTGAAAATTAATTTTTGTTTGAAAATTCGCTTTCTTTTTGGAAAATTAATTTTCTTGGTTGTAAAATCATATTTTTGTTTCAAATTCAAATATTTTAGTTAAAGATTCATCTTTTCTTTTAATTCATCCTTTAGATTTCAAATTCATGTTTTCTGTTAAAAGTTCGTCTGTTTGATGGAAAATCATTATCTTGGGTTGGAAATTCATCTTTTTCATTTAAATTCAACTATTCTCGTTAAAGATTTTTTTGTTTAAATTCATCTTTTTGGTTTAAAATTCATGTTTTTGTAAACTTTCGTCGCGGAAAATTAATCTTCTTAGGTGAAAATTCATCTTTTTGGTTAAAATTCAACTATTCCAGTTAAAGATTCATCTTCTTTTTTAAATTCATCCTTTTGGTCTAAAATTCAACAACTTTAGATGATGATTCATCATTTCTGAAAATTCATTTTTTTGTTGAAAATTCATTTTTTGAAACTGTTCCATTTTTGTTTGAAAGTTAATCTTTTGTAATTGAAGATTCAACTATTTGGTTGAAAATTAATCTTTATCAATCGTTAAAGGTTTGCATTCGTTTAAAATTGTCTGCTGCTAATCAGATTATAATCCAGAATTTTGATAAATCTTTAAATAAAATTGAAATATAAGAACTCTGTTATAAAATAAATAAAACTATATTCATTCCGAAATGCTGGAAATCGCATTTTAAAACTTTACCATTTTTATCAAAAAATTACATAGTGGCGATCTCAAGTTTGATAGTAGTAGTAAAAGATTGTATACCCGCGCCGAGAAAAATATTGAAACAGACTAATTGTAAGTAAATTGCATAATTTTCCAATTTAATTTCTCCTCGTAGAAGGTGGAGCTTCTTTTCAATGCAAAATAAGAGCAGTGCGATTTGTATTTCCTCTTTAAGAAAGTTTCTTGATCAGAGTGCAGTTCTTGTGAATTTAGTTTTTACATCTCGAGAGCTTTAATCGTTAAGCGTGAACTTTTGTTTCTGCTTATCTGATTCCTAATTCCCCTTGAGATTTCACATTCCTGCCCTTGGGAGTGCACGAACTGTTGGACAAACCATGTTCCGGTTTCAACTGCCAGGGGCTTTAATTTAAAAACCAACAACTTCCACCAATTGAGATCACCTGTATTTATCCGCATTCGTCCCATCCAGAAAAAAAAACGAAAAATTGATTATTTCAAACATGAAGTGTATCTAAACGAAGTAGGGCAATTTTGCTTGATTTCGAACGCAAAAAATGAATAGGAGTTGCTGATTGTGACATTGTGAATGAACATCGGGATTTTCATGCATATCCCCCCCCCCCACCATATTCGTTCAAATTTGCTGATTTTTGACAAATTTTCAACAAGAGTTAAAATTTTAACCAAAAAAGATTCCTCAGCAAATGTAGAAAAAAAATTTCATCCAAAATATTCAATTTTTGAGCCAAAAAGACGAGCTTTCTACATAACAGTGTAATTTTCAACCAAGAAGATTAATTTTTAGCCAAAAAACGAATTTTCCACAAATTACATAAATTTTCAACCTAATAGTTGAAATTTTAAGCTTGAAATTATCAACTTTTAACCAAAAATGGAATAGTTAAATTATCAATATAAAAAAAATGTTAATTAAAAAAACACGAATTTTCTGAAAAAAACAGTTGCATTTTCAATCGAAAAATATGAATTTTCAACAAAATATGTAATAGTTGATATTTAGACCAAAAAAGATTTTAATGTAAAATGAAGAACAGTTGAATTTAACCAATAAAGACGAATTTTTCACAAAAGACTGGAATCCTCAACTAAAAAGATTAATTTTCTACCTAATAGTTGTATTGTTAACCAAAAAATTGTTTTTTACAAAAAATACGATTTTGACAATGCACATAAAATTTCAACAAGATATTTATATTATCAACCAAAAGAATTAATTTTCTACTGAAATAAAATATATAAATTTTCAAGAGGATAGTTACATTTTGAATCAAAAGGATTAATTTTGAGTCAAGAAAGGCGAGTTTTTAACAAACTATATAAATTTTCTACCAAAAAAGACGGATTTTCCACAAATCACATAAATTGTCAAACCAAATTGTTAAAATTTTAAGCCTAGAAGATCCATTGTTAATCAAAAATGGAATAGTTAAATGTTCATTTGAAACAAAAAATTGTTCAATGAAAAAAACACGAATTTTCTAAAAAAAAAACCCGCTGAATTCAGCTTTTGACCATGAATAAAATACACTTAAATTTTCATTAAAAAAAAAAAATAATTTTCAGTTAAAATAACGAATTTTCTACAAAACAGTTCATTTTTAAACCGAAAAATATGAATTTCCAACAAAAAAGTTAATTTTCAACTAAATAGTTTATTGTTTAAACAAATACTTAAATTTTTAGTTCAAAAAATTAATTTTTAACCTAACAGGATGAATTTTCAGCAAAAAAATGTAATAGTTGATATTTTATTCTGAAAAAGATTTTAATTTAAAATGAAAAAATGTTAAATTTAAACAATGAAAACGAATTTTTAATAAAAGTCATGAATTTTCTACTAAAAATGTTGCATTTTCAACCAAAAATAAAATATTTGAATTTTCATTAAAAAAAATTAATTTTCAACCAGAAACGAAATTAATTTTCGACAAAATGGTTGAATTTTTAACCCAAGAAATTAATTTTTAACAAAGTAGTTCAACTTTTGACCAAATAGTTGAATTTTCTGCCAGATTATTGAATTTTCAAGCCGAAAATACGAATTTTCTACGAAATAGTTGCATTTTCAATCGAAGAGTTGATTTTTCAACCAAATAGTTCATTTTTTAAACAAATACTTAAATTTTTAGTTAAAAAAATTAATTTTTAACCTAAAAGGATGAATTTTCAGCAAAAAAATGTAATAGTTGATATTTTATTCGGAAAAAATTTTAATTTAAAATGAAAATGTTAAATTTAAACAATAAGGACAATTTTTCAATAGAAGACGTGAATTTTCTACTAAAAATGTTACATTTTCAACCAAAAATAAAATAGTTCAATTTTTATTAAAGAAAAATTAATTTTCAACCAAAAACGAAATGATTTTTGAACCAAATGGTTGAATTTTTAACGATAGAAATGAATTTTCAATAAAGAAGTTCAACATTCGACCAAATAGTTGAATTTTCTAACAGATTGTTGAATTTTCAAGCCGAAAATACGAATTTACTGCCAAACAGTTTAATTTTTAAGCAAATAAAATTTTGTAATCCATGAAGAAGAAAAAATTAATCAAATTGTTGAATTTCCAAACCAAAAGGATGAATTTTCAACAAAACAGTTGAATTTTCAACAAAAAATGATAACCCAAAGACTTTACATAATTTATGCACGACTCTTATGAAAAAATACGTTTTTATTAACCAAATTTGGTGAAATTTGGTTGTATTTGGTTATTATTTTGTAAATTTTATTCAGAAAGTTAAATATTAGGTGAATCGATTAGATCCTTAACATTTATCTTAAAAATTATTTATAGAATATGAATAAAAAATTACTTCTTCAATTTCATCCCCGTAAGTCTGTTTTATGGAGTTTAAAAAATATCCCCATGAGTAAAAAATTGGATTTAGTGAATTTTTGGGCTCATTGTTATTTTTTGCAGTTTCTTTTATTATAAATTGTTTCTAATATATAAAATATTACTTTCTACTGATAATTAGATGTTTAAATACATTTATTTAACAATTTATTATTAATTATAGCAATTTCCTCTTAGAATAGATATCTTAGATAATCTCTCATGTTTATTTTTATTTGTTCAGAACTAAAAAGACAAAGCAAAGTTAAAATTGTCAGACAAAACCGAAATTTTCTAGCTTCATGATAAGAGAAGATAGTTATAAAGGATAATAATTTGTTACAACAATTATTTTTGTCAAATTGCATTAACTATTACTCGAAATTTTATTTTTATTTGAAAAAAAATATATAATCACCCTAGAGAACACCCCGCACATAATCAATATTTTTAAAGAAGCTTATGTTATTTTTATTATTTCAATACATTATTTTATTGATACTCCCGTTATTGCTGTGATATTAATTTAGAATGAGGAGTGGCCATTCTAGAAAATATTATTAATTTGGACCTCTTGTTCTGCAAAAGTAATTTTCCAAGAGAAAGAGCAACCTGAGTATTTTATGACAGAAAAGTTACGAAGAGGGATAAGATAAAAAAAGTGAAAATGAGAGGTGCTGAAGTTTCAAGATAAGAAATCATTTTTTCATTTACATCCGTTTCATGAAAAGTTTCAAGCCTTTTGCTTTTCAGTATTAAGATGAATTCTAGAGAACAGGGGAGGCAGACAATAGGGGTTTCTTTAGGAACTCTAATAAACTTCAAGGCACTCGAACTAAACTTGACTGAAGTTTATGATACGGTATTATAAATGCATCCGCAGAGCTGTATCATAAACCTGTATTTCGCAACAAATAGAAATGAGAAATCTGAGAAAAAATTCTACCCAGATATTCAAAATAACCTACCAAATTTTAAATTAAGTTTCATTTTGACTGGCTAAATGATGATAGATTTGTTGAGGCCTATTACCATGTCGATGTTTTATGGGAGATGTCTCTTATCTATTAGCTTTGCTGATGAGTAGGGTGCTATTTTATCGCAAATCAATTTTTCGTTTTGCGAATTAATTGAAAACCGCGAGAAAGTTCTAAAAAATTCACTGTGGACTGGGTTTGAACCAACAACCTTCTCATTACATGTGAGGTGCGCTACCAATTACGCCACCGCAGTCCATTAGTGACATTTTTAGAACAAACAACAAAAGGTCCTAGGCCTCTCTGATCTCAATCCAAATTTTCTTTTTTTAAAGCTGTTATGGAAAATCGTGACATTTCGGTTCTGAAATTGAACCCTCTTCTAATTTCCACCAAAATTCAGGAAGTATAAAGTTTAAAATTTTTACTGATGGACTGCGGTGGCGTAATTGGTAGCGCATTTCACATGTAATGAGCAGGTTGCTACTTCAAACTAAGCCCGCAATAAATTTGTTAGAACTTACTTTTTCGCGGTTTTCAATTAATTCATAAAAACGAAAAAGTGATTTACGATAAATAGGACCCTACTTATCAGCAAAGCTAATAGATAGAATCATCTGCTATACAAATTTAAAATGAATATACTGATAATAGGCCTCGAAAAATCTATCATAACCTATCAAAGTTTGTTTTCTCAAATTAGTTTCGAGATAAAAAAAAACTTATATTTTATCATAAAATCAATTTTTGAGTAAATCTGGTTACTTTAATTCTGTTTTGATAAAAATTGATAGATGTGAATGTAGTACGATATTTGTAATTCGCAATTTTTTCAAATAAAAAATGATGCACTTGTTTCTAAAAACATATTTCTTCAAGTTTTCTTGCAGAGTTAGTGCAAGGATATCACAATAAAAATATACAGTCGAAAAATTATAATTCGAAAGTTTGTTCAAAGATTTTAAAAGATTTTACAAATTTAGTAGTTTAAAATTTTGACTTTTTGGTACTGGCACGTATTTAAATTTGAAAAAATAGTTTTATGCGTTTTTGAGAAGCTTTTAAAAACTTTGAAAGTGGTTCAGGATTAGTATCAATAAATGCATGAATGGGGTTGAAAATGTCGAAACTCTCCGTTAGATGTTTCCTCTCTTCGAAACTTTAAAAGTGGAAAGTTTTTACTCAATGGGCAAAGTTCACTGAGTAGATATGATGAATCTTCTTTTAAATATTCAAAACTTTAGAATAGAGTAATTATTATATCGAGTGGCCTTTTTCTTAAGTATTAATAAAAGGTGTAAGAAGCAGAGAAAGAATAGTTGAAAAAATGGTTAAAAATTCGACTGTATAGTTGAAAATGGAACTGTTTTGTTAAAACTTCTTTTTTTATTGATGATTCATCATTTTAAATGAAAAACCTTTGGTTTGTTCAAAATTTGACTATGTGGTTGAAAATGATATTTCTTTTTTTTTTAATTAATTGTTTTAACTGAAAATTCAACTATTTGGTTAAAAATTCCTGTTTCTTATTAAAAATTCGTCTTTTGTGGTCTAATAATTAAAGTCAACTCTCACGTATTTCAAAACGCACCTATTTCAAGGCTTACCTATTTCAAGTCCCCAATGCTGGGCTATTTTAAATTGCGGTCAGTGGATGACCAATTAAAAAGAGGCCCGAAGAGCGGGAAGCCCTCGTTTGTTCGAATTGAGTATTTCAGCATGACGTCATGGCAATGCATACGAGTTTTTGGAGAAAATATTCTAAACGTAAAAGTAAGTTACAAAGGTCTGAATTGTAATATTTTTCAAGTGTAGAATGTATTTTCTCAGTCATGTTCCATTCTTTTGTCGATTGACAACCTTTCAGTTTCACGAAATAAAATAAAATGTCCAAAATTTGAGGTTAGTGTATCAGATCGATTCGATCAGAATCGGATACTCTAACCTGAAATGTCCATGTCAAGAACTATGCTAACTTCTGTTACCTTCCTGACATTTCCACCTATCCTAGCATGACCATGACGTCATGCTACAATACTCACTATTCTGCGAAATATTTAAGTCGTTTTTTAATTCTATTATATTGATTTTTAGTTGGAAAATTGTACTGTTTCAAGGAAATGTTATATTTATCACGTCGTACTTAAACAAAAAAACTTGAAAAACACTGACATGCATGATGCGCAAATGCATACACATGTTTACAGCGCGCGCATCGATACAAGGTCGGGGCAGCCAATGAACGTCGCTTGACGAAAATAAGCCGACGACTCGCGATAGAGGTGGGGGCCCCTCCAGCCTTGCAAAAAGTTAAAAATTTAACTGTTAAGTTGAAAATTTCCTCTCTTCAAATATTTCGTTAAAAATTCTTCTTGCTTGTTAAAAATTCATCTTTTTTTGTAGAAAATTAATCTTCTCTGTTGAAAATTGATCTTTTTTGTTGAAAATTCGTTTTTTTATTTGGGTTTAAAATTTATTTTTCTACCTGAAAATTGAAATATTCTATTTTTATTTAAAAGTTATTGTTTAACTGAAAATTTAAATGTACTATTTTGGGTTGAAAATTAATTTCTTTGGTTGAAAATTCGTTTTTTTTTTTAGTTGAAAATTCATGTGTTTTGTGAGAAATTGGTCTTTTTTGGTAGAAAATTCATCTTTGGGTTTGAAAATTCAACTATTTGGTTAAAAATTTATTCTTCTGGTTGAATATTTATCATTAAAGTTAAAAATTAATTTCTCTAGTTGTAAATTTAACTATTTTGTTGAAAATTCATTTTTCAGACGAAAATTAAGTTTCTTAACTTAAAATGTAATGCTTTCATTTTTGTGTTCCATATTTTGGGGTTGAAAATTAAAGTTTTTTATTAAAAATTTATATTTTTGGGTTGATAATAATTAAACTGGCTTGCAGGAAATTCGTATTTTTAACTTGAAAATTCAACATTTTGGATGAGATTTGAGAATGAGGTTGAGGATTCAACTAATTTGTTGAAAATTCGTATTATTTTGTTTACTTATCCTGTTTTTGACTGGAAATTAAAAAAATTTTCTGGTGGAAATATCAACTATTACACTTTTAGTTAAGAATTCATTTTTTCACCGAAAATTCATCTCACTGGTTAAAAATTTAACTATTTTGTCGAAAATTCCTTTTTTCTTGTTTAAAAATCAATTTTTTAAAATGAAAATTCAATTCTTCCATTTTAGATTTAACATTAATCTTTTTTATAATAAATGTAGAAAAAATAATTTTTTTGCATTAACCTAGGTAGAGGAGTGTGAAGTAAATTTGTATGAAGGATTATAAATGTAGAACAGGAAAGTGTGGGGAAGGG
This sequence comes from Andricus curvator, assembly GCA_932195095.1. Taxonomy (NCBI): domain Eukaryota; kingdom Metazoa; phylum Arthropoda; class Insecta; order Hymenoptera; family Cynipidae; genus Andricus; species Andricus curvator. The sequence continues at coordinate 499,899 of CAKNYM010052306.1, forward strand.
GTGGGAGGCGAGAAGGAATAAGGGATTGATGAGGATAGGGAAGGCCTTAATGGCGTAATGGTAAATAAGGAGTTGGAAAGATGAATCAGGAGAAATAGAGTGGGGCAGGAGTCATGAGGGCAGTAAGTGGGACATCGAAGTGGGCTGAGGGAGAGGTATGACGTGAGAGTAAATAAAAAGGTAAATATGTAAAAGTGGGTTAGCAGAGGAGAGGGCGAAGAATTAGAGAGATTCAGAATGTAAGAGAAGGAAATTGGAGTAGGAAACAGGTATGGAGTGAGGGTATATAAGGGGTTGAAAATGTATAAATGGAAAATGAGATGAACGATGAGTCTCCGCAATTTAAAGAGAGATTAAAGGATAGGGAAGGGTTGCTAAAGACGAGAATGAATTATGGTGAGATGAGGATAGTGATATGGATATGGATATGGGCGTGAGAGCGAGGGCAATTAGGGAGTGGAAACGTAGATGCAGTGGACGTAGATAGGGAGTGGGTGGTTGAAAGGAGGAGCAAGCGAAGGTGCAAGGCGCTGGGGTAATGAGGATGATAAGGACTGAGAAAGTTGAAGGGAACGGAGGGGGTGCAGAAGCCGAGAAGGTCTAGGCGGGAGATGTGGGTGGTGAAAGGTGAATGTCGGTTTGGAGGGTCCCTACCTTCTCCCCGGAGAGGTGGTGGAGAAGTAGAGTTGGAGATTGAAAACGAGGGGGTGATGGGGATGATATGGAGCAAGAAAAGACCAAAAAAGGTGATATGGGCGTGATGGTGAATAAAGAGTTGGAAAGGTAATTTTGGAGAAAGATAGTGGTAGAAGGGGTTTAGGAAGGCTAAAATGGAGTTGAAACATAGAAGAGGGTCACAAGGGCAAAAATGAAAGAGAAGGTGAAGGTAGTGAGAGGAGGTATGTATGTATGGATGAGGGGTTGGAAATGTAGGGATGGAAGAAGGGATTAGTGAGAGGGGTTGATGAGAACGAGAATGAGTGAGGGGAAGATGATGGTTGACAGAGGAATGTGGATATAAGGGATGTAGGTAGAGAGAGGTTAAGAGATTCCGAATTTGATCACTTTTATTTAGGACACTTAAAATTTAAAATGCTTTCTAATGAAAATGGTTCTAGTTAACTCAAAATCTCTCGAATTCGATAAAACGGAAGTTGGGATCGAATGAACCGTCGATCAAGTTTTCATCGACAGTGTCAGAATTTCAAGTACATATAGTGTGTAGGGATGATTTACGCAAATACTGTTTCCGCCCTGAATATATCCGATTATATTCGATTCCAGATGGTCCATGTAGGTTAGATTTCACTTGGGAGTCGAGGACCCTGATGGTGACGCTAATCTAAAACAGAGACATAAATAACAGGAGAGAATTTGAATGCAAGTCGGCAAAGCGAGGTAGTGACTGTCGATTCGGTGCACGAGCCACTTAAATGCCGGCTAAAATTTAATTTCCTCTCCAGCAAGTATCGGAAAGAGATTTGCCTTCGTGCGATGTCATAGTGATATATGCATTTACTCACACACATTAAACCTTTCTGCTTATCGAAAATTACATGTAAAGAAAAAAAGCGATGAGTTAAAAATGAGAAATTTCAGAGTATCAGATAGAAATATTAATTTGTCAGATCAGAGCTGGGTACGCTAAAGTGAGAAGTAAATATTTATTTAAATCCGTATTTGCAGCGTCTCATCAACATTTCCAATATTCATTTAAACATTTAAATCCTTCCTTCTCATATTCAAATTTCCATTATTCGCGTCCCTATAAAAAGAGATATTCCCCTTTAATTAGAGCACACTATTGGGTAATTATCAGATTATTAAACGAACCGAAAATTAAAATCCAGCCGAGTATTAATCTATCCATTAATTGACTTCACCATTAATTTTCCTGAAATCTAAATGAAAATAGCTCTGTGGAAATTATCCAATCGGTTAGTTGTGCCGTCAGCTGACAGATTAATTTACCGAGGTTAAATGTCTGCGGTATGTTGGATTATCAGGACATTGGTTGTTCATTTAATAGTGCATACGAAGCACATTGCATGGTTGGCAAATTTACTAGTCCCCAGTTGTGCTGTGGAAGAGATCATTCATCTTGAGACGCAAGTCTCCTTTGATCGATGCCCTGGAGGTGTTTTCCTATTCTTGGCAAAATGTTGGTGTGGTAGGGAGAGGATTGAAGAGATTGACTCGTAACACGGTTATCGTTGCCTCCTTTCAGATACAGATATAGGGGCAAACTCTGCAGCCGGTTTCGCATCTCCTCTTGTTGTCAATATCGTCGTGGGAAATTTCTCGCTCGGTTGCTGCCAATTCGCATTACCTATTATTAGGAGATTGATCTTCTTGAACTACTGCCAGATTCGACCCCTGAATGCAACTCTACATCCGATACACCTGGGACACCTTAAAGCTTCATTGCACTTTTTCTGTGCTATCCGCTAATTTTAGATTTGGCAAGGATTTCAAAAATTAGTTGGGACAGAGAAGGATCCGTTATTCTTGGTACTTTTAGTACAATTAAAATATCGCTGTCTTAATGTTTCTTTCTTTATATCTTCCCGTTCTACTTTACACTTTCATCATCTCCAAATAACTGGTAAAGAACACTTTTCTTCCTTTGTGGGCATTCTCTTCCCTCTTCTCCAAGGTTTAGTACTCTTCTGCATACACTTCAGAATCTTACTCTCATTCTTCGACACTGAAATTCGAGTTTAATTATTCCTTCTTCTATCTCTATTCTTTATCTTTTTCATATCTTCCTCTCCTCCACCTTGTTCTCTCTTTCATTAATATTTTTCTGACAATTTTGCTCCCCATTATTTCTTCTTTTTCCACGTCTCCGCTTTTCCTTACTCCGCTGTAACTCATCTCTCTATCCTTTCTTCCTGCCTTTCTTTCACTTGTTTTCAATAGTCTTTAACCTTTTTAAATCAATTCTTTCGGTGAACCTAGATGTCCTAGATAAGGTCTCTCTTTGTATCTCCTTTCCCACTTCCTCACACTACTTTTAACATTCGAATTTCTTTCTTTCTGATTACAACCTTCTTTTAACTTTTAAATGTAAATTCTGATGAACTTCTTATAGCTCTTTTTTGTGCCTTCAGTTTGCATTTGAATCTTTACTTATGTGTCATCATCTAATCATATTTTGTTTTCCTTCATTTTTCCATTTACCCTCATCACTGCTCTTTTATTTTCACAGCTGTCCTCTACTACTAGCAATTTTGTTTTCTACCCTGCGGCTTCTTTACTGACTTTATCGTCTCGCTCGATTCTAATTTATCAAACAGCTGACGAATAAAGTTTTTATCATTTCTGTTTTGCTTCCAAACTCCCGAAATGTAATTAAAATGAAAAATATCTTTCTCTAAAAAATAAGTGTGTCACGAAAATTTCGAGAGTATTATGCATTTATGCAACAAAACAGTTAAATTGTCAATCAAACTGATGAATCTTTGATAAAAAAAATTCATTCTCAGCAAAAAGTGTAAAAGTTGATATTTCCACAAAAAATGTTTAATTTTCAATAAAAAAACTGTTTAATTAAATAAAAAAACTGTTTAATTAAATAAAAAAATGCGAATTTCCAACAGAAAAGTTTTGAATTTTCAACAAAGATTTTTCTATCAATAAAGAAAAAAAATCTTATCCAAAATGTTAAGTTTTTAAGTCATGAAGACGCATTTTGGAGAAAAAAGTTAAATTTACAACCCAAAAATATGCATTTTCTACCAAAATAATTGAATTTTCGACTAAAAAAGTCGCTTTTTCAAAAAAATAAGTAAATTTTCAACTGAAAAGATCAATTTTCTAGCAAAACTGAAATACCTACATTTTTAGTAAAAGAAAAATCATTTTCAAAAAAAAGAAAGAATTTTCAACAAAATTTGTTAAATTTTTAACCAAAGAAATGACATTTTAACTGAAATTATGCTTTTTCAATCAAAAAAATTAATTTGTAAAAAATAGTTCAACCAAAAATATTAAATGCCTATCTAAAAAATAAAATTTCGACAAAAAATGGAATGGTTAAATTTTTAGTTTAAAAAAATTGTTTTATTTAAAAAAATTAATTTTCAATAAAAAAAAATAATTTTCAACCAAAGAAATGAAATTTTAACCAAACAGATTATATTTCTACAAAAAAAAAGACAAATTTAAAAATGATAGATGAATTTCCAAATAAGAAAGATAAATTTTCGACAAAAAATAGAATAGTTTTATTTTAAGTTAGAGAAATAAGTTTCAAACCAAATAAAATAAATTTTCAACAAAATAGTTAAATTTTCAACCAAACAGTTGAATTTTTAACCGAAAAGATTAAATGTCTGTCAAAAGAGAAAAATTTCGACGAAAAATGGAATAGTTAAATTTTTAGTTAAAAAAAAATAATTTTTATTAAAAAAATTAATTTTCAATAACAAAAATTTTCAACCAAAGAAATAAAATTTTAACTGAAATTATCCATCTTCAATGAAAAAAAAAAATAAATTTTAAACAAATAGTTAAATTTTCAACCAAACAGATGAATTTTTAACCAAAAATATTAAATGTCTATCTAAAAAAAAACTTTCGACGAAAAATTGAATAGTTAAATTTTTAGTTAAAAAAAAATTTTCTATTACAAAAATATTAATTTTCAATAAAAAAAAATAATTTTCAATAAAAAAAAATAATTTTCAACCAAAGAAATGAAATTTTAACCAAAAACATGAATTTTTAACCAAAAATATTTAATGTCTATCTAAAAAATAAAATTTCGACGAAAAATTGAATAGTTAAATTTTTAGTTAAAAAAAACATTCTATTACAAAAATATTAATTTTCAATAAAAAAAAAATAATTTTCCATAAAAAAAATAATTTTCAACCAAAGAAATGAAATTTTAACCAAAAATATTAAATGTCTATCTAAAAAATAAAATTTCGACGAAAAATTGAATAGTTAAATTTTTAGTTAAAAAAAAACTTTCTATTACAAAAATATTAATTTTCAATAAAAAAAAATAATTTTCAACCAAAGAAATGAAATTTTAACCAAAAAGATGAATTTTTAACCAAAAATATTAAATGTCTATCTGAAAAATAAAATTTCGAAGAAAAATTGAATAGATAAATTTTTAGTTAAAAAAAAATTTTCTATTACAAAAATATTAATTTTCAATAAAAAAAATAATTTTCAATAAAAAAAAATAATTTTCAACCTAAGAAATGAAATTTTAACCAAAAAGATTAATTTCTTATCAAAAAAGAATAATTTTCAACAAAAAATAGAATAGTTTAATTTTAAGTTAGAGAAATAAGTTTTTAAGCAAATGAAATAAATTTTTAACGAAATAGTTAAATTCCAACAAAAAAGATTAATTTTCTACCAAAAAGAGAATAATTTTTAACAAAATACATGAATTTTGAACGAAATATTTTAACTTTTAATGGAATTTTCAACCAAAAAGTTAAATTTTCTACCACAAAAGACAAATTTTCAAGAAAATAGATGAATTTTCAACTAAGAAAGATCAATTTTCTCCCAAAAATAGAATAGTTAAATTTTTAGTTAGAGAAATAAGCTTTTGGGCGAAAAAAATAAATTTTCAACGAAATAGTTAAATTTTCAACCAAACAAATGAACTTTCTAACAAACAGATTAAATTTCTGTAAAGAAAAAATTTCGAAAAAAAATTTCGAAAAAAAATTTAGGTAAATTTTTAGTTGAAAAAATTAGTTATCAAGAAAAGCACTACTTTTCAACCAAAGAAAAATTAATTTTCAATCAAAAAAAAAAAATAATTTTCTACCAAAAAAGAATAATTTTTAACAAAATACATGAATTTTTAACCAAAAATATTTTAATTTGTAATGGAATTTTTGACCTAATGATTGAATTTTTAACCAAAAAGGTGAATTGAAAAAGTCACCAAGAAGATTAATATTCTACCACAAAAGACAAAGTTGAAACAAAATGCAGAAATCTTCAAAGAAATAGTTGAATTTTCATCTGAAGAAGATTAATGTTCAAACAAACACGATATAGTTAAATTTTCAGTAAAAAAAATAATTTTGAATAAAAAAAATAATTTTGAACCAAATGTTCAACCAAACATGGAATAGTTAAATTTTCAGTTAAAAAAATGTTTAAAAAAATGTTAACAAAATAGAAAAATTTTGACAAAAAAAAGAAAAGAGCAATAGTATAAAGTTGATTTAAGGGGGTACTTCTATTTGACCGAGCTTTTTTCAGGCGTTTTTGAAAAATTCATAAAAAATACAATTGATAATATTTTTGAATGGAATTTTTAAAAATATTTTTAAGCAGATCTGAAACTAAACAAAAATACATGGTTACCAATTAAAAAAGAAATAATAGGGGGCGCTGTAGCATTTCAAAAAATGTGTCGCGGAAACGACACCCTCACTTGGCTGACATGAATCAGCTGCTCCAGGTCATCTCAAACAAAAGAATCGAGGAGATTCTTAAAATATACGAGTAAGGCTATATCTGGGACTAAAACAAATCAGAAATCTTGAAAATTGACAAAATGGCGCTCATTTGAAATTTTGTTTGCGAATTTTGACTTTTTTGGGGGTAGTTTTTGACTTGCTGAAAATTCAAAAATCATCATTATTTATTTATTTTAGTTCGGGCTATAGCCAAACATCTGCTAAATATATCCTCCAAATTTAAGCTTAATCGGTCGAGTGGTTTTGACGGAATCATGTCAGCCATTTAAAAAAATCGTGTTTTGAGAAAAACGCGTTTAAGGCTAGACCGTGTATACTTAGATCATGGAGCATCTATAAATGCTTTCGGAACATCGTATTGGGGAAGGAAAACCTGTTTGAGACGAACAGTGACTTACACATTTATGACCTGCCTGCCTGACAGCCGAGGCGGTCCTCCACAGCGTGCGGCTGAGTACTCTCCGCTCTGCGCAGTTGACCCTGCTGCAGCTTCGTTAAAATGTCCGAACCAAACAAATTCCTTTGCATACAAATTCCACATACTATATACTATCAAAAAATAAAAAAAAATCGATTTTTTGGTCCGGTCAAATAGAAATACCCCCTTAACAAATGTTTGGAGGACAATGAAAAGTTATTGATTTAGGATTAAAGAATACTTTTAAAATGAACAATATAAAATATTCAAATCAACAGATTATTTATTATTTCTGTACAGTTCGTTAACTTCCAACTTCATCAATAAGCGAAGTTTCTGGCACCATTTCCTGGTACTTTCCACCCAATCAAAGACATACTTACATTCCCACGCAGTTGAGCCCTTGGGTGAATTGAGCCGTTTTTCACTCTAACAAGCCCTAAAAGGTTGTAACTTTTCAGACAGTTGCCTCGTGGCCCTTTTTAACTTAGTTAACACCTTTTTTATTTTTCTTCTCATGAATAGTATTTCTCAGTGTTTTCCAGTATTTTTAAAGCTTTTAAAGAGGAAAGTCGGAAGGGAGCGTTCACATATTACGTAACATTAAAAAGGGGGAGGGAGTTCTTGTTTCGTTACGGCCTTTTATGTGGGGGTAATAAAGATTCATGACGTTTTTGCACCATCAATTTTGTATATCGAAATTTCCAAATGAATAATTTTACTGCATCATAAAATTTATTTCTAAATGCTTCTAAACATTACTGATAGAAGAAAACATTCAAATTGTAAATGATTGTTTAATATTGGGAAGTAATTCTGTTCTTAACATTTTATTACCGCACTATAATTTCTACACTTTTTTACATCTTCAAAGAGATAAGAAAAATTAAATTATGGGAAAAACTTATTATGAAGAATTCGAAAAAAACTTAGAAGCTTTTTAATAATTTTAATAGATTTAATTTTTCGAAGGATTTCTGGGAAAATTTTAAATGGTTTAGGTTTAATCTTAAAATAATAATTTTAAGTTTTAAAGATTTCAAAATGTGTGGAAAAATAATATGAAAGACTTTAATACAATTCATTTAATTTTTCAGGATTTAAATTTTTTTTAGGTAAACTCAATTATGCGGGACGTCAAGATAATAAAAAAAAATATTTTCAAGATTCATAGGAAAATTTCAAATAATTTTTTTCTTAATGAATTCTAAGAGAAATTTGAAAAAGATTACAAAACATTTTAAATTATTTCCTAAAATTTTAAAAAAGAGTATAAAAGATTTTAAAGCAAAATTTTGCAATGATACATAATTTTAGAACAAATTTGAGTTTCAAGAAAATAAAAAAATTCTTTAGGTTCCTAGGAAAAATTAAAATGTTTTTTTATTTTGAAAAATTAATTTTAAGAGATAATTAAAAAAGATTTAAAAACATTTCTAAACATTTCTAAAATTTTCAAAGAAGAATCTGAAATATTTCAAGACAATTTTTTTAATTTTGCAGAATTAAAAAAAAATGTCACCACAAATTTGAATAAATTAAAAATATTTCAAGGTTCAAAAATGTTTAAAGGATTAAAAAAATAATTTTCTTAAGATTTATGGGAAAATTTTGTATGATTTTTTATTTTGAAAAATGCACTTTAAGAGAAAATAAAAAAAGATTTCAAAACATTTCAAAAGATTACCTTAAATTTCGAAAAAGAGTAGAAGATTTTAAAGAAGAATGTTTCTATTTGTAAGATAAACTGTTGAAAGTTTTCAAGTGAATAAACAAATTTTCTTAAAATTCCTAGGAAAATTTGGAAGATTTTAAGGCAATTTTTTTACATTTTGAATGATTTTTGAAAATTTTAAGAAAAATTCGAGTCAGCTAAAAATATTTTTAGGGATTTAAGAGGTTTTGAATAGATTAAAAATATATTAATACTTGTAAGCATTTCCCAAAAATTATCAAATATTTTTTATTTCTTCCAAACTTCGAAAAGTCCTAAATATCTTTTAAAAAGGCTTGAATTTTGTTTAATCTATGGAAATTTACCATATGTACCTGTAAAATTACCATAAATGACCAAAATTTGTCATAAACTTCCGGAAATTTTCAAAAATGAATTTTGGGTAATCTATGGCAAGTTCCCATATTTACCTGTAAAATTACCGTAAATGGCCAAAATTTTTCATAAATTTCCTGAAATTTCTGGAAATTTTTAAAAATGAATTATGGGCAGTCCATGGTAAGTTACCATATTTACCTGTGAAATTACCATAAATGACCGACATTTTTCATAAATTTCCGGAAATTTATGGAAATTTTTATAAATGAATTTTGGGTAAGTTACCATATTTACCTGTAAAATTACCATAAACGACCAAAATTTTTCATAAATTTCCGGAAATTTATAGAAATTTTTAAAAATGAATTTTGGGTAAGTTACCATATATACCTGTAAAAGTACCATAAATGACCGAAATTTTCCATAAATTTCCTGAAATTTCTGGAAATTTTTAAAAATGAATTATGGGCAATCCATGGTAAGTTACCATATTTACCTGTAAAATTACCATAAATGACCGACATTTTTCATAAATTTCCGGAAATTTATGGAAATTTTTAGAAATGAATTTTGAGTAAGTCACCATATTTACCTGTAAAATTACCATGAATGACCAAAATGTTTAATAAATTTCCGGAAATTTATGGAATTGTTTAAAAATGAATTTTGGTTAAGTTACCATATTAACCTGTAGAATTACCCTAAATGACCGAAAATTTTTACAAATTTCCTGAAATTTATTGAAATGTTTAAAAATGAATTTTGGGTAATCTATGGTAATTTACCATATTTACCTGTAAAATTACCATAAATGACCGAAATTTTTCATAAATTTATGGAAATTTAAAAAAATGAATTTGGGGTAAGTTACCATATTTACCTGTAAAATTACCATAAATGACCGAAATTTTTCAGAAATTTCCTAAAATTTATGGAAATTTAAAAAAATGAATTATGGGCAATACATGGTAATTTACCATATTTACCTGTAAAATAACCATAAATGACCGAAATTTTTCATAAATTTCTGGAAATTCAAAAAAACGAATTTTGGATAAGTTACCATATTAACCTGTAAAATTACCATAAATGACCGAAATTTTTCATAAGTTTCCTGAAATTTCTGGAAATTTAAAAAAATGAATTATGGGCAATCCATGGTAAGTTACCATATTTACCTGTAAAATTACCATAAATGACCGACATTTTTCATAAATTTCCGGAAATTTATGGAAATTTTTAGAAATGAATTTTGAGTAAGTCACCATATTTAGCTGTAAAATTACCATGAATGACCAAAATGTTTCATAAATTTCCGGAAATTTATGGAATTGTTTAAAAATTAATTTTGGGTAAGTTACGATATTAACCTGTAAAATTACCCTAAATGACCGAAAATTTTCATAAATTTCCTGAAATTTATTGAAATGTTTAAAAATGAATTTTGGGTAATCTATGGTTATTTACCATATTTACCTGTAAAATTACCATAAATGACCGAAATTTTTCATAAATTTCTGGATATTTAAAAAAATGAATTTGGGGTAAGTTACCATATTTACCTGTAAAATTACCATAAATGACCGAAATTTTTCATAAATTTCCTAAAATTTCTGGAAATTTAAAAAAATGAATTATGGGCAATACATGTTAATTTACCATATTTACCTGTAAAATAACCATAAATGACCGAAATTTTTCATTAATTTCTGGAAATTCAAAAAAATGAATTTTGGATAAGTTACCATATTAACCTGTAAAATTACCCTGAATCACCAAAATGTTTAATAAATTTCCGGAAATTTATGGAATTGTTTAAAAATGAATTTTGGGTAAGTTACCATATTAACCTGTAAAATTACCCTAAATGACCGAAAATTTTCATAAATTTCCTGAAATTGATTGAAATGTTTAAAAATGAATTTTGGGTAATAATTTTTGCAAAATAATCAGGAAAAATTCATAATTAAAAAAATAAAATTCCAAAACAACCTCACTTTTCGGCTCATTAGAGACAAGAATAAAATAATGGGAAAAAGAGGGAGAAAAAGGGAAAAAGTGAACCAAAAAACCAACCTCTCACTTTTTCCTTTCTCCGTCCTTTTTATACTACAGGGGGACCAACATGTTTCGAGGTCAATTTAAACCTCCTCATCAGAGATTATTCATAGGGAATAACTAAAGGTATGAGCCTGTAAAGAAAATATTAATTAAAAATTAATTTAGTTTAATATAATCAAAATTATTTTTTGAGAAATTGATTGTTATAAAAAATATCGTATACGCCAAGGGGGAGAGGCACTTTTTCTCCCCCTAGGTGCATAATATACTATTTTTTTTTTATTTTGAAAACGTCTATTATGTTTTTAAACAAAATACAAAAAATGTTACGGTCTGTTAATGAGGGGGGGGGGGGCTAGAATGGTCGAAAATAAGGTTACGTAATATGTGAACGCTTCCAAGCTAGTGTGAATAAAAATTAGCTTGAACAAATCACATTATCGTATTAATTTTACTGATCGGATCCACTTAATTCATGCATGAGTAATGAAATCAACGGTATGTTTATTTCATTAATTTGATTAATTAGGCAGTATGCATGGAATATCTAATTTATGCACATGTAGTGGAATCAATTAAACTAAAAAATGGAATTGTCTGATCATTCAAGGATTAACTACTTAGCGTTGATTCCATTAAGCAAATTCCGGAGGATGAAATGTCCAACAGGTCAAGTAAATCCTTGCCCGGTTCTGGCAACAGTGTTTCGAAAATTCCAAGCATTACAATTACAACTTCTAATTCAAAAGCTGCTAAATTCCTTTTTCGAGTGCCTTGAAAATAAAATATTTTATAAATTAACATGTCTCTCACACAGTCGGTAAATTGTTATAATAAAGTACTTTTAAATTTTTCATTTGCTGAAATAATACTATAGTCTTTTGAAACAAAAAAAATACCAAACATGGATCATCAGGGTGGCGACATGACCGGAAAACCGGAAAATGACCGAAAACTTTATTGGCTGGGAAAAAACCGGGAATTTAATTAAAAAAACAGGGAATTTAGTTCTAATTGGAGAAAAATTGAAGTTTTTATTATTTTAATAATTTTGGTCAATTTAGAAAAGTGATTTCTACTTTATCTACAGCCGCAGATTTTTCAGATTATCTGAGTTTACTCTAATTAAATCATAATTTATTATTGAATGTTCATTTTTTTCCATTATAAGAAAAACCTTTTGCAATTTTTTTCTCTTTGAGATTTTTTTCGCTGACTTAAGTTTGATAATCGAATTGATGATATTTCAAACATACAAAAACAATCATTTTCTTAATTTTTTCAAAAAATGGATTTATCACGTTTAGGGAATTTTAGAAAATAGATATCATTTTTATTTTAGGGCAGAGAGTTTCCGTAAAGAAATATGATTTCACTTGGAACACATGTTTGACATGGAGCGGAAATTTTTTTAAAGAATTTAAAGAATTTGGATTTTGAAATGAAGATTTTGAAATTTTAAATAAAGAAAGTACTTCAAGTAGTTTTTAGAGTAGAAGTAGTATTTCGAAGAAGAAATATTGCTGATTTATAATAGAAAATTTTGTTACATTGTTCATTGCGAATTAATCTTTCTTTAGTTAAAAATTTGTTAAAAATTATTTTTTTTCGTTGAAGATTCATCATTTTAATTGAAAATTCATCTCTGGTTGAAAATTTAACTACTTTGTTGAAAATAAATTTTTTTAACCAAAGATTTAACTATTCCAGTAGAAAAATTAAACTATTTTGCTGAAAATCCGTTTTTTTTTGGATAAGAATTACATTTTTAACAGAAAATTTAACTATTCTATTTTCCGTTGAAAATGTATCTTTTTGGGATGAAAATTCAACTATTTGGTTGAAAATTAATATTTTTTATTTAGAAATTAACTAGTTGTTTGTAAATTTATGTACTTGGTGAATAATTCGCCTTTTTTGTAGAAAATTAATCTTTATGGTTGGGAATTCATCTTTTTGGTTTAAAATTTAACTATTCCAGTTGGAAATTCATCATTCTAGTTGAAAATTCATCAGTTTGGTTAAAAATTAATTTATTTTTTTTTGATAATTGATCTTTTCTTGTTCAAAATTCAACAATTCGGATAAAAATTTGTCTTTTTTAATTGAAAATTCAACTATTTCATTGAAAATCCAAATATTTGGTTAAAAATCGATTTTTTGTTGATAGAGAATTATCTTTTTTTTTTTGCAAGTTAATCTTCTAGTTCAAAAATTCTTCTTTTCGGTTAAAAATTCTAGTATTCCAGATAAATATTGATTATTTCAGTTGGAAATTCATCTTTTGGGTTGGAAATAAAATTACTTGCTTGAAGATTCATCATTTTAATTGAAAATTCATCTTTGGTTGAAAATGTAACTACTTTGTTGAAAATCAATTTTTTTAACCAAAGCTTTAACTATTCCTGTAAAACAATTTGACTATTTTGCTGAAAATCGTTTTTTTTTTGTTTTGGTTAAGAATTAGATTTTTTGGTTGAAAATGTATCTTTTTGGGATGAAAATTCAACTATTTGGTTGAAAATCCATATTTTTTATTTAGAAATTAAACTAGTTGTTTGAAAATTAATCTTTATGGTTGGAAATTCATCTTTTTGGTATAAAATTCAACTATTCCATTTAAAGAGTCATAATTTTAGTTGAAATTGCATCAGTTTGGTTGAAAATTAATTCCTTAAACTGAAAATTTGAATGTCCATTTTGGGTTGAAAATTGATTTCTTCTTCAAAATTCAACAATTTGGATGAAAATTTGTCTTTTTTAATTGAAAATTCAACTATTTCGTTGAAAATCCAAATATTTGGTTAAAACTCGATTTTTTGTTGGTAGAGAATTATCTTTTTCTTTGCAAGTTAATCTTCTTGTTCAAAAATTCTTCTTTTCGGTTGAAAATTCAAGTATACCAGTTAAATATTTATCATTTTAGTTGGAAATTCATCTTTTAGGTTCGGAATAAAATTACTTCGTTGAAGATTCATCATTTTAATTGAAAATTCCTTTCTTCGGTTGAACATTATCATTTTTTTGAACTGAAAATATAACTATTATTCTAGTTGAATATTCCATAATTTTAGTTAAAAATTTATCTCTTTGGTTGAACATTCATTTTTTGACTAAACATTTATTTATTCAATTTATGGTTGAAAAATGATCTTTATCAGTTGAAAATTCGTCTCTTTGGTCAGAAATTTAACTATTCTAGTTAGAGATTCATCATTTTAGTTAAAAATTTATCTTTCTGTTTTAAAATTTAACTATTCCAGTTAAAGATTTACAATTTTAGTTGAAAATTCATCACTTTGTTTCAAAATGCAAGTTTTTTTTAAGTTAGTTTTTTGTTGTTGAAAGTTAGTTTTTTTGTGGAATGTAATTTTTTAATCTGAAAATTAAACTTATTCTAATTGAATATTCCATAATTTTAGTTGAAAATTCTTCTGTTTGTTTGAACATTAATTTTTTGAACTTAAAATTTAATGATTTCAGTTTTGATTCACAATTTATCTTTTCTAGTAAAAATTCATTGTTTGTTGTTGAAAATTCAACTATTTCAGATGAAGATTCATTATTTTAGATGAAAACTCATCTTTTTGGTTTAAAATTCTACCATTCCAGTTGAAGATTCATCATTTCAGTTGAAAATTCATCAGTCAGGTTGAAAATTAAACTATTTTCTTGAAAATCCATTTTTTGTTGAAAATTACTTTTTTCAACTAAAAGTTTAACTATTCAATTTTTTGTTAAAAATTTCTATTTTCTAGTGGAAAATCTAAGTATTCGTTTCAAAATTAATTAATTTTGCAATTTTTGGCTCTGTTGTGTTAAAGGATGTTTAGAATGAATTTCATGAATTAAAATAAAGTTTAGCGGCAAATATGAATTTGTTAATTTTAGTTGACCAGTAAAATTGAAAAAGTTGACCCGGAAAAACCGGGAATTTGAAATCGTTCGCCGAATCGCCATCCTGAAATGTTGACCCACTTCTAAATCGAACTGGACCATAATCTTCCACAGACAGTTAGGTCAAAACATTTAATTTGAACATTTCCTAAATTTGGCACTTACGCCCTTATGCCCTGGGACCCTTCATCTATAAAAAAAGAATTCCAAAACTAAATAGTTATGAAAATTGATTGCTTTTCCGATGAAGCTGAGTGGATTTAGGAAGAATGAATGGATTGTGCTTTTATAAAAGGTTTTTATTGATGACTGATTAAGCGTAGGTCATGGAAAAGCATGATGAATAAAAGGTTGATAACAAGGGTCGGTACATGGAATATGAAAACGTTGAATTGAAGACTGGTGTGGGTGCTTCTGCAAATTTGCAGTCTGTTGAATTTTCCAGCTGGCTGTTAGTGAGCGGCGACGATTAGCGAGAGTGAGGATTCTGTGTTGGGTGGCACTCGAACGTTGAAACTGCTTCTGGACTTTCCGAGGGTGTAGGGTTCGTCACAGACCACCGCGTAACTACCCCTCTCGTTGAACACACTCAAATGGTGTATAATCCCTGCACACATATACACAACAAACATATATCATATTTGCACACAGTGCACACAATGCTATGCAAACATATTGCCGACGTACCTATGAACTCATGCGTATCGTTTTCAATCAAATATTCATCACTTTCCAACTATTCGTGATCCATCGAGAATCAAACACGAAAGCAATCGAATATGCCACAAAATTTAATTTTACTGGAACAACACCTACTCTGTATGCAGTCGGTATGTGCGACAAATTATGATTATTTCAAGGAAAATGCAATACACTCTCTCATTAAATGGATTTCGGGCTGAAGTGACAAAAGACACATGTTCATCTCACCGAGATTGTTTTCTTTGTTTTCACAAAAGAGAAGAATTTTTATTTTTTTAATTACACGAGCTGTCAGAATTCTAGGAGAAATCACCTTAAGAGAAATTGTAATCAGTGATTTTCAACTGCGCAAGCGTTACGTTGAAAGGGGAAAGCCACGCTATTGGCCGTAATACGCGCGCTTATTTTAAATGCTTCAAATTCACTTATATTTTCAAGTCGAGAAATTATAATAATTTATGTTAATATGGTTTATATATGTTACTGCAATAACTATAAGATCCATGACAATACAGTATTTCATTATTATTATAATGGAAAATGTAATGTACTTAAAATCAGATTAAAATATCAAAGTTTGTCTAAAAATCGTAAATGAACTGCCCTGAAGTTCAAATTTTTTGAATTTGAAAAAAATCTCATTTGGACTAATGGTGTGTATAATGTGTATTAAAATTGAAGTTAAAAAATTCTTTTTCGAATTTTTATTATAATTTTTTTTCGATATTTTCTCCTCTAGATCCGTGATTTTTTGCGATAACAGGATATATCACGGTCAAATATATTTTTTTCAATCAGACCCTTACCCCCTTACCCCCAAAAAAATATTTAAAAAAATCAAGAAGTCAAATAATATAAAAAATGAAGAATAAAATCTAATATTCTTCCCTAGAATGAAAATAAAACAAAAGATCAACAGAATATACAATTTTGGACCTAAAAATTGGATAATATATGTATATACTATTATATATAACTTAATGCAATAACTTATAGTTATTGCAGTAATATATATGAACCATATTGACATAAATTAATATAATTTCTCGACTTAAAACTAAAAGTACCATTATCTTTTATTTTTAGTCCGTTACCATATTTGTGTAAATTTGAAGCATTTAAAATAAGCGCGCGTATGACGGCCAATAACGTGGATTTTCCCTTCCAACGCAATGCTTGCGCATTCGAAAAAGTCGCGGTCTATTAGCATCACTGATTGTAGTATCAGGTCTACAAATTAGTTCGGTGCCTTTATTTTGATATCTTGTAAGTCTTGCTCAAACTTAAATTTAGTGATGAATTCGAGACGATTTCGAGAAAATTCGAGATTTTCTTGAAACATGTTTAGGTGAACTCAGAACTTCATGGAGATCGAGAATCTCGAATAAGAAATTTCGAGATCTCGACTCGAGAATCTCGAAACTTTTTATTCGAGATTCTCGATCTCCATGAAGTTTTGAGTTCACCTGAACATGTTTCAAGAAAATCTCGAATTTTCTCGAAATCGTCTCGAATGCATCACTACTTTTTTGTCTCGTCCTAAGGTAGTTTCAAAGGGCGAGCCTTAAATTTTAAAACACAATATAATAGGTGGCGCACAGTGGACCTTTTTTGAAATTCTGTCTCAAAATCGTAGAACATTGGATCGGAATGACCTAGCCAGAAGGATATATTTTTCTTTTAATCAAAGAAAAAATCTTTCCGAATATTGAAAAATTATAGAGAAAGTCAAAAAAGAAATTGTGACCTTGAAAATTTTTAATGGAATTTTGAGCAAAAAAAATCGTTTATTGAATACCAAAAACGCTTAGATTTTACATCTTATGTGCTATACATGTTTTTATATAGATTTTTGCATTCCCAATCCAAATCTGACATGTAAATCGTTGAAAGATAAAATCCAAAATGGCGGAGCCAATATGGCAGACTAAAATTGTAAAACGAAACTGATTTGATTAAAATTTGCTACAAGGTGGTTTTTCAGGTCGCTGATTTCAAATCCAGGGTCAAAATTAAAAAATTAAAAATGGCCGATCCAATATGGCAGACCAAAATTCTAAAAGGAAACCGATTTGACTATAATTGGCTACAAGGTGGTTTTTCGGGTCGCTGATTTCAAATCCAGGGTCAAAATTAAAAAATTGTTCCGCAACAGGCACGTCATAGATTGAGGTATTAATAACTTCAGAACGATTTAGTTTTCACAATATTGTTCCGAAATATTGGATTCTCGGTTTTCGATTTTGGAATTTTGACTCTAGATTTGAAATCAGCGACCCGGAAACCCCCCGAGTGAGAATTTGCAGTCAAATCGGTTTGGTTTTACAACTTTGGTCCGCTTTTTTAAATTCTGGAACTTTAACTTTGGATTTCAAATCAGCCACCTGCAAACCCTCCGATAGGCTATTTTAAGTCAAATATATTTTGTTCCATAATTTTGGTCCGCCATATTGGATCCGCCATTTTTAATTTTTCAATTT
>CAKNYM010052306.1:517986-533128 GCA_932195095.1 Andricus curvator
ATTCAAAATCAGCGACCCGAAAAAAACCCCGAGTAGCATTCTTTAGTCAAATCGGTTTCCTTTTACAATGTTAGTCCGCCATATTGGATCCGCCATTTTTAATTTTTGACCCTGGATTTGAAATCAGCGACCTGAAAAAACCCCTGGTAGCAAATTTTAGTCAAATCAGTTTTCTCTTACAATTTTTGTCAGCCATATTGGATCCGCCATTTTGAATTTTTCAATTTTGACCTTGGATTTGTAATCAATGACCTGAAAAACCACCTTGTAGCAAATTTTAGTGCATTCTTATTAATTTATCCTCAATTCTTTTAAATTCTTTGGAATTCTTTGTAATTTTTTAATTCACTTGAATTCTTTTAAATTTACTTAATTCTACTTATTCAATGGATTTTTTTATATTTTCAAAATTTTTTATTTAATTGATCATGATGATCAATTGATAAAATGTTCGAAGGATTTGAATTATTTTAATGGATTTTTTTCAAATTCTTCAGCATTTTCAAGAGTTTAAAAAAATTTCAAGGGATTTTGAAAGATTTTAAGGGATTTTAAATATTTTAGGTTATTTTAAAAGATTAGAAGTAATTTTTAATTGATTCTAGTAATTTAATGGTATTTCAAAGGATTTGCAATATTTTAGCGTATTGTAAAAGATTTCCCGGCGTTTTCAAGGACTTTAAAAAGTTTCAAGGGATTTAAAAAGATATCAAAGGATTTGAAATATTTTAGGATTTTTTTTTATTTTAATAGTTTGAAGGGATTTCAAAGACTTTGAAATATTTTAGGGTATTTAAAAATATTTCAAGGCATTTTCAAGAAATTCGAACAATTTCAGGGGATTTCCAATGGGTTTAATAATTTTAAGGGATTTTAATCTTTTTATGGATTTCAAAGATTTTATTCACAAGAAGTGAGGGATTTCGTAGGGTTTCAAAAATTTCAAGAGTTTTTCAAATATTTTTTGCAAATCATTTGGAATTCACCCTGAATTCTTATTAATGTATCCTGAATTCTTTTAAATCCTTTTGAATTCTTCCTTTAAATTCGCTGAAATTTTACTGAAATCAATGGAATTTTTTCGATTTTTT
Organism: Andricus curvator; assembly: GCA_932195095.1. Taxonomy (NCBI): domain Eukaryota; kingdom Metazoa; phylum Arthropoda; class Insecta; order Hymenoptera; family Cynipidae; genus Andricus; species Andricus curvator. The sequence continues at coordinate 519,078 of CAKNYM010052306.1, forward strand.
AAATTATTTCCAATTCGTATGAATTCTTTTGAATGTTTTTTTAGTCATTAGTTACTTTTTTGTTGGAAATTAGTAGGGTGTTAAAGATTTTAAGAGATTTGAAATTATTTTTTGGAATTCACCCTTAATTCTTAATTCACTTGTATTTTTCTAGATTTACTCAATTCTACTTTGGCTTTATCAATGGCTTTTTTGAATTTTTAAAAGTTTTTTTTTAATTGATCCTTGGAGTCTTTTAACCTCATTTTTATCGAAAATGGGTTTATGGCATAGAAAATTCCTGAAAAATCAAATTTACATTGTGGGTCAAAGGGTTTTTTCAAAATATCATTTTTGATACGATAATTTTTTTTAAATTACAATTTTAGTTACACTTTTAACGCAGTAATAATTTTTTTTAACCTTTAGCACTGTCATTTCTTGAAATTATCAATAAACGAAAAAAATTTTTTAAAGAATTTGATCTTTAAATAGTGATTTTGATTTTGCAGAATGCTTTATCGCTTTTTTTAGAAATTCCCATTTTTTCGATTATGCACTGCCACCCTTTATTTATCATAACTTTTTTTTGGAACATTGTTCCATTTCGTGTTATAATTAAAAACAAAAATCGACTTTTTTTAAAGAAGGACACGACCTGTCATTTTTAATTTAAAAATCCAGTAAGAAGTGTTAATCAACATTTACTTCTCAGGCTAATTTTTTTTTGTTTCGTATTTTAATTCAACACAATAATCGACTTTTTTGAAGACAGGCAATGCAAAAAGTTTAGGAATATTCACCATACATTTCTTGGAACATTCTCTCAATTTTTATTAATTAAACCAAAAATCTACTATTTTTCATAAAGAATCTAACCGATTATTTCAGTTTCCATCCTAAAATGTTTGAAGAATGCCAAAAAATATCAAAATAAACCAAATTCTGTTAGCATTCAAATTTTATTTAAACTTAGTTCTTTCGCACCATGCAGTTTTATACTGGAACATATCAAGAGAAAAATTTACACTAAATGGAATTTTTTTTAAAGGAGCTTAAGAACAATAATACATTTTTTATTTTTTGAAGGTTATTAAATATTCAAATCATTGGCCTTTGCATTTTTGTACCTCTTATTACAGAGTAGAAGAAGTAACATGCAATTCCAGGATAAAATTTTTCTTTTGAAAATTAAAAAAAACGTTGAGGCTATTATATAGTATCACCCTAAATATTGAAATTTGTTATTACCCTTTTTTCAATCATTTGTAATTGAACATCTAAGGATGCGAATCCAATTTACAATTTTACTATTAGTTTCCAGCAACAACACCCCAACGTCATAATTAGAAATTTCAAGTTAATCATAAATCATTCAGATAAAAAGAAAATTCAATTAATTACTTTCTATATATTTTTTTGTTGATCTCATAAAGAATTTTTAATCAATCCCTTAAAACTTTGTACATTCTGTTGTCCATTTTCTTACAGGAGTACTGTATTTTTTCCTTGGTTCATAAAATAAGTCAAAAAAGTTATTTTAAAAGAAAAGCTTTTTATTTTCTTTAGCCCCATTTAGAAATATTTGCTGAGAATTTATTCATAGAATTATTCCCTATGTGTTATAAAAGCAGCTTTAACCTTTACGAGTAGAAACTTCGGTAAAGATCATAAAGCATTCAATTTCCGAAGTGTGAATTCCACTTCAATAGAAATAAAAATCTTCATTTATGGATGAATAACAAGATACTAAATATTTAAAAATCAAGGCAGGAACATCAAGTAAAAGAAATGAAGCTGAAGTTCCTTTACGAGCTCCCTACCTTGAAAAATATTGGAAAAAGCTTTAACCGTACTTTATTGGATTTCAGAATTCTCCACTTATAAGGTTATCACTCTGGAGTAAAATGCTACGAAATAAAGAAAAATATATCCCCTACAATAATTTTATGAGTCTGCATTACTTTTATATTCTCGAAATAGTTTATAATTTTCAGCTTTTCTTTATAAAAGTAGTTGAATATCTTTGTTCAAATCAGTAAAGGTTGAATTTAAAGATTATGGGATCATCAATTGGTATAAGAATAATTTTCCCATTAAGTGAATTTAAAAGCTTTTTGGTCAGTTTGTCCAGTCTGGTTTTCGGGTCATTTGGATGATATCACTGCATTTTTTGAATAAGTCATGATATTTTTGTGACCCACAAAAGGAACTTATCTTCAGAGTTTATGAGAGAGTGTAGAATTTTATCTGAAAGGGAATTGCGGTCTATATAGAGCTTATTATATTTTTTGAATCTGATTTTTCTGGACATAGAATTTGTGAAACAATGAACTTCACTTCCAAAATTTAATCATGATAATAATAAGAGTCTTCATTAACAAATTTTAATTAGAAGCTCAAGTTACAAAATAATTTCAGTATAAATTCTAATTTCAAACAATGTCTGATGAAGAACAAAAGGCATGTAATTGAAACTGTTCGAGAACCACAACAATATGCAATAAACTTGCAATCTCAACGCCTGAGAGCTTTAATTTCTTATCTTGACTGCCCAACTTAATTTTGTAAAGATTTGTCACACAAATCTTGTTATTAAAAATAAAATTATAATTTATAAACTAAAATTTACAGAAGTTTAAAGAAAACAAAGTTTCAGCACTGGGGACGCATAAAATATGTAAATGCAAAAGTGTTCCATTTGCCTCAGTATGATTTTTTTTAAAGAAATATATAAAACTAGCAAAAGCTAATTTCGATCAAAATTTTTCCCCTTGTCTGCTATTTTTAAAAAAATACCCTATAATCCTTATATTTCAGATTTTTTCCCCCTTTTCCATTTTTTTTTGGTTTAAAGATGCTATTAATTTTTCAAGAATTATAAGCAACTCGCGGCTTTTAATAAAGAAACTATGAGTAGCTTGAAGATACTAAAACAATGTTGCGAGAGAGAAAATTTTAATTGAATTTATAAATCAATTTCTTTTATTTTCTATCTGAAAATCCTGTCAAAGAAAAATAGTGCAACGATATGTCTCAGAAATCTCGCAATTTTATTTTATTTTATTTTATTTTTTTTTTTTGATAACCTGATTTGTTTTTCATTACTTGAAGTCGTTTTATATCTTAAATTTAAAATTTTGAAAACTAAAGCTACGAATAATTCCTTTTAAGAATATTCTAGTACAGCCAAGTTCAAAATTAATTAATCTTTAAGTTGATATATAAAATTAAAAAAAGCCCTTTGATTATTGTAACAAATTTTAAAAGAGAAGCCCAAGAAATAGAATGAATTTTTGAAAATTAAAATTACGACTTTTGCCTAAAGTGGAAGAAAACACCCATAACCACATTTTAATAAACAATTATGGGCTTTTTTGCCAATTTTATAAATCAAATTAAAGATTATGTAATTTTGAACTTGTCGGTGCACCTAGAAAATCCTTAGTAAAAACATCTTAGAAAACTCTATGCAAATTGAGAAACATTTGTGTTTTTTAAATACTCTCGGTTAACTTAAAACTTTTGAATTTTCTAATAAATTATTGAAAATATTATGCAAGTTTTACGCTAGTGTTTTTCGCTGGAAATTTGTATTTTTGAAGAAGAATTTGAATATAAAATCAGAAGGTTTCGAAGAAGACTTAAAATTTTTTAAATTGTTACATTGTGTTCGTTTTTTTCAATGGTAATTAGCATGTTGAAACAAAAATCATCATCGAGATTTCCAATCTTCAACATTTTTGGGTTAAGTGAGCGTTTTATAGCGGAGAGGAGTATTTTTTATTAAAAAATTATTAGACTTCTAAGATTAAATTTGTTCGAAGAATTTAGGTTTCTCAGTTTTGTTTAGATTTTTTTTGTCTACCGAAAATTGACACCTTTAAAGAAAATTAATTAAATTTTGATGGTTCATATTTTTTAACAATTTTAGTTTAAGTTAGCGTTTTACACAAAAAACTGGTATTTCAAAACATAAATCATTGTAAATACCAAATTATTATATTTAATATTCAACTTATTAAATTTTTAAATGTTAAATATAAATCATTATAGTATAAAAAAATATAGTATAGTTTCAAACAATAAAAATTAAATTGCAATTTTTATTAATAAATCATTAGATTTCAAGGAAGATTCACAAGTTTGGAACAATTTTAGGTTACGTTGTTGTTTTACATGGAAAAGTATTTTTCACAAAAAATCATAATTTGAACAAGATTTAGAATATTTTATCAATTTTGGATTATGTTAGAGTCTTTCGTCGAAACTTGATATTTTTAATTTATAATAAAATTGTTTTTCTAGCATTTCAAAGACAATTCAGAACTTTGCAACATTTTTAGGTTATGTTGGCGTTTTCACCGGAAATCGGTATTTTCGTTAAAAAATCATTAAATTTTAAAGAAAAAAAAATTGTTTCAAATTATTGCTTAAGCTAGCGGTTTTATCTGGAAACTTCAGTTTAAATTTCAAAGAATATTTACAATTTTCAAGAGATTTGTCTTATGTTATGTTAGTATTTTTCGTCGAAAATTGTTATTTTTAATTTAAAAAATTTCGGATTCTTATTATTCTTCATATTATCATTTAGAGTCAATAAATTCAAATTTTTTATACACATTATTGGTTTAATAATTTTAGGTTACCTTGTTGTTTTACATCTAAAATTGATATTTTCAACAATAAAACATTATAATTTAAACAAGGTTTAGAATCTTTGAACAGGTTTGGATTATGTTAGTATCTTTCATCGAAAATTGATATTTTTTAATGAAAGCAGAATTATATTTCAAAAATTTGCAAAAATTTGTTTCTATTTTTTATAAGATTTTTCGGATTTATCATCAATCTTCATATTATTATTCAGAGTAATTAAATTCACAATTTTTATACAAATTTTTTGTTTTGCTGACTTTATATACCAGAAATTGGTATTTTTAATATAAAATTATTCAGTTAAAAAAAAAAACACTTTTTTTGAACAAATTTAAGTTGTGCTCGTGTTTTGCCCGGAAATCAATATAGATTTTTGAAAATATTTACAAGTTTTGTCAAATATCAAAAATATTGTCCTTGTTTTTCTTTTCTATTATTTAATGTAATAGAGACTATCAAATATAAAAGTTATGTAATAATAACTTTATATTTTAATTAAAAAATTGCGTGATACAAATAAAAATAGCGAGCGTATTTTTTTTTGATTGATTAATTTTTATTCATTACGCTGGTATTTTTAAAAGAAAAAATTTCCCTTTTGTCGAAAAAGATTTCCCCTTTTTCCCCTACAATTGAACGGCTGAACCAGAGTGATCCCTAAATTGAATGATTTTCAAAAAAAAAGTTTTAATTTTTAATTCTGAGGAACTCACCGTTGTTAACGTTTAGAGAAATGGCAGTGCTGTAAACTCGTTTGGTCGGATTGGATACTTGCACGGTACGGCGAAATACAGTTTCGTCTGCACGCCTCTGTCCAATAATCAAATCTCCGATGAATCCTCCTTCTCGTTCATCTGAACCGGCCACCCTGGGCTGCAAAGTGAAATAGCAAGGCGAATCATTGATTAGAATTCTCGACTTTGAGAAAAATAAATCCAAATTAGGGTTTTCTCTCAAGAAGAAAAGGAAAATTCGTTTTAAATCAATTTAAATTTTCCGTTCGAATTAATTTAATTAATTTAATAAAAATTAAACTGCAGTGATCAATTAGATCGCGATTATTGGCCGTGGGCGCTACTGTAGTCGTGCGGTCTCATAGACCGCACGTTGACGGTAGCGTCACAATTTTATATTTCCGTTTCAATTTGTTTTAAGGCATTTAAATCACAAAATGTCACACACAGACAAACTTGAGCTTGATGCGGTTACGGAAGATGGCCGTGCCAGAAAAATTTTACGTCCCGATTATCCTTCATTTGAGCAAAAAGTGCCAAATTAGTATGGACGTATGGAGGTGCGGTCTACAGGACCGCACCATGCTTCTGATATGAGGGTCCCTTCCCCCTCTGGTTTAAAATATTATTAATCATAAAAGTTGATAATAAAATTGCTTAATTTCTTACTTATTCCAATGACTATTCATTTTCTACAAAACAGTTTAATTTTTAACCCGAAAATATGAGTTTTCAAAAAAAAAAAAAAGCGGTAATTTTCAACCAAAAACATGAATTTCCTACCAAGAAGATTAATTCTCTACCAGAAAAGACGAATTTTCAACTTGAAAAATGATGATATTTCAATTAAAAAAGATTTTAATTTTTGATAAAAAACAGTTGAATTCATAAAAAACGAATTTTTGACAAAATAGTTGAATCCTCTGCAAAAAAATTAATTTTCAACCAGTTGTAGTTTTTACCAAAAAAGATTAAATATTTTCCTAAAGAGACGAATTTTCTACAAAAAAGTTTAATCTTCATCCGAAAATATGAATTTTCCACAATAAAATTATTTTTCAATCAAATAGTTTAATTTTCAACCAAATGCATGAATTTTCTATCAAAAACATTAATTTTGTAACAAAAAGGACAAATTTTTAACTAAATTAATCAGACTTCAAATAAAAAAGGACTGTTTAACAAAATAGTTTAACTTTTAACCAAGTAGTTGCATTTTCAACCAAAATAGATGAATTCTCAACGAAAAATATAATAGTTGATAATTAAATTAAAAAATATTTTAATTTTTGATCAAAAACAATTCAATTCATAAAAAACGAATTTTTGACAAAATAGATGAATCCTCGACAAAAAAAAAATGAATTTTCAACCAGTTGTAGTTTTAACCAAAAAACATTATATATTTTCCTAAAGAGACGAATTTTCTACAAAAAAGTTTAATTTTAATTCGAATATATGAATTTTCCACAATAAAATTATTTTTCAATCAAATAGTTCAATTTTTAACCAAATGCATGAATTTTCTATTAAAAACATTAACTTTAAAAGGACAAATTTTCAACTAAATTGATCAATCTTCAAATAAAAAATGACTTTTTAACAAAATAGTTTAACTTTTAATCAAGTAGTTGCATTTCCAACCAAAAAAGATGAATTCTCAACGAAAAATATAATAGTTGATAATTAAATTAAAAAATATTTTTAATTTTGCATCAAAAAGATTTGAATTCATCAACATTTGCAATTTTGATAAAAAAAGATGATAATTCTATCAGAAAAGACGAATTTTCAATCAAAAAGATGAATTTTCAACAAAATTATTGATTTTTCGACCAAAAGAATATTTTTCCGTCAAGAAAAAAAAATTTTCAGGAAAATTATAATTTGACAGGAAAAATAATTTTTAATACAAAATAAAAATTTCTAATAACTATTTTTTTTAAGTTTCTTTGTTTATTTGCTTTAAAGTTATATGAATGTAATTTTCCTAGGGTTCTCTAACAAATTCAACAAGATTTTGGAACATTTAAGATATGTCGAAACAGTATCTATAAAATTTCTAAGAAATTTTTTTTTATTTCACAGAATTGTATCAAATCGTAGGAAAAATTTGAGTTTGAAAGATGTTTAGACCTTTTTAAAGCTTGGAAAATATTTAACAATAGTTAATAAATTTTTCAGTTTTAAAATATTTTTAATCTCTTCAAAACTTCTAAAATTCTTAAATATCTCTTGAAATGACTCGAATTATTCCTAAAAATGCCTTGAAATCTTCCGGATTCGTTTTTGATAATTTTGGAAATCTTTCGTAAGGTTGGAAAATTTTGTTGAATATTCTCTTCAAATTAATTTTTCAAGATGAAGAATCACTTTTAATATTCCCAGGAATCTTATGAAAATTTTTTTGTTATGTTGAAACTTTTCGAAATCTTGAAAAAACTTAAAAACTTTCGAAAATTTCAAAAATCTACAAAACACTATTAAAATTTTTGATATCTTTTGAATTGTTTAAAAATCTTTTTGAACATAGTCTTAAAATAAAATTTGTGAAATACAAAATTACTTAAAATTTGTCTGCGCCTATTCGTCCCAAAAAATTGGGACGACTAGCCAAGCTAATGAAAAATATTGGACTATAGTAGTCATCCCGAATTTCGGGAGGACGAGACACTTCCTTAAAATTTACCAGAAATCTTAAAAAAAAATTTTGTATTCTCTTGAAACTTTTAAAAATTTTCCAAATCTTCAAAAATCTAAATTTTTTAAAAATTAGTTGAAATCATTTTAAGTTTAAAATTATTATTGTGTCTTTTAAAAACTTTGGAAATCTTTTGTAATGTTTCAAAATCTTGTTAAATATTCTCTTCAAATTAATTTGTCAAGCTAAAGAATCACTTTCAACATATATTTTTCCAATTTCAAATTATTTAAAAAATATTTGGAGGTTTTTAAACATTTTTTTAAATAATTTGAAATTTTCGAGAAACATTTTTTTAAATAATTTGAAGTTTTCGAGAATTTCGGCGACCAATTTGATTAGATATTACCCTTTAAATTTAATTTCTATATGCTACCTATTATTCGTGTAAAATCTTTATAATTCGTGAAGTAATAAATTTAAGACGGAATAAATCAGAACTAACATACCCACTAAATGTTGCAACAACTCTGGAGTAGAATTTTAATTAAATTTTCTTACAATTCAATGAAGTTTTCATACTTTCCTCTGCAATAAAAGTCTCGTTGCAAGAACGAATTATATAATGAATTCTGTCTTTAGTCATGATATGCTTTTGGAATACTAATTCCAATCTAAGTCAAGTATCTGAATACAAATGGAAAAAAAATTTTAATGGAGAGTTCCCCTAGGACGATAAAAGATGATGCTCTCTCCCTAAAACTTTGTTCTAAATACCAAAGTCCTCGAAAGAAATGTCCTATTTCTACATAATTAGAATACGTGAGGAAAAAACAGAATATTAGATCTAAGTTTTACCCCTGTTTTCCTCTATTTCAGTCAAATAAATTCTAATACAATTGATTAATGATTCATTATTTAATTTATGAATAATAAAAACAGGATAAAAATACAGGCCTCGCACTCATCAGACTTTACCCCATTTGAAACTTTTTTGAGCGAAGACACTATTTTGCTCCCGTTTCGAAAAAAATGACACTAGACACACTATTTTCTCACAATTGTCCGCTAATGCCACTATTTCTTTACTTTTCTTCGAAAATAATATCAATAAATTATTAATAAATGTGTCCGCCATTTTAACGAATCACAATATTTTTCTGAAGTTTTCAACTAATAACTTTTTACGTGAATTTATTTAGGGGTCATCGAAAAATAATGTGAGAAGATTTGCGTGGAGGCGAGGAGGGTAAAAATCTTACTGCTCCTTATATGAATGAATAATAAGTTCAATTTTCAACCAAAGAAGATGAATTCTCAACAAAGAGGGTAATATTTGATTTTTTAACCAAGAAACAAATTTTTAACAAAATAGTTGAATCTTCAACCAAAACATTAATTTTTAACCAAAAAGTTGTTTTTAACCAAAAAAGATTAACTTTCTACCAAAAGAGATGAATTTTCAAATCAAAAATATGAATTTTTACCCAAGAAAGATTTTTCAGCGAACACAATTTTTTTTTATATAACATGTTGAATTTTCTACCAGCAAAGATGAATCCTCAATGAAATACATAAGTTTTTAACCAAATGGTTAAATTTTCAAACAAAACTACAAACAAAATACGTACATTTTTAACCGAATAGTTGAATTTTGTTCCAAGAAGATTGATTTTCTACCAAAACAAGAATTTTTAACAAATTACATAAATTTTCAACTTAACAGTTTGGACAATGGATGCTTTTTTAGTCCAAATTTTATTAAGGAGAATTAATTATCAATCCAAAAAACGAATTATCTACTAAACATTTTTATTTTGTACCAAACAGTTGAAATTTATGGCAAATTGTTCAATTTTCCAGCCAAAAAGACGAATTTCCTATCAAACGTTTGAATTTTCAAACCAAAAAATATGAATTTTCAACATGGAAGTTAATTTACATCCAATAAATTGAATTTCAGACAAAATATTTCAATTTGCATTTAAAAAAATTAATTTTGAACACAAAAAAACGAATTTTTAATTAAAATTGTGAGTTTTCAACCAAGAAAATAAACTTTTAAGAAAGTAGTTCAACTTGAACAAAACTAGATTAATTTTCAACCAAACAGCTGTATTTTTAACAAACAAAAAAAAATATTTTCAACCGAAAAGACAAATTTTCAAGAAAATGCATAAATTGTAAACCAAATAGTTAAATTTTATACTAAATGTTGAATTTTAATCCGAAAATGTGATTTCCTGCTGAAAGAGATGAATTTTCAAACTAAAAAGATGAATTTTCAACAAAACAGTTGAATTTTCAACCAAGAAGAATAAATTTTTAACAAAATTGTTGAAATTTCAACTATTTAATCAGGGAAAAGACAGAGAATTTGATTTATCAGGGAAAGTCATGTAAAACTCAGGGATTTAGAAAAAAATGTTCAAAATTCAGGAAATTTTTATAAGACTTACTTTAAATAACGGGTAAGGATAAAAAATTCAAAATTTCAAATTTGAAATTGTTTTATTATTTTCGTAACAGATTCTATGTTAAAAATGTTACAAGATTAAGATTTTGGTCTTTCAATATGACCAGGAGGGGAAAATGAAAAATTTGTTGTTAAAAATTCGTCTTTTGGGTTTCAAATTCAACTGTTTGGTTCGAAATGAACTTTTTTGTTCAAACTTTCTTGATCAAAAAATGTTTTTTGGTTGAAAATTCATTTCATTCGGTATAAATTTGATCTTTTGTGGCTAAAAATGCAACTGTTTGGATGCAAATGTAATTATTTTTGTATAAATGTAATTCGACATTTTGGGTTGAAAATTCAACTATATTGGTAGAAAATATAACTTTTGGTGGAAAATTCAACTGTTTTGTAGAAAATTCAACAATTTGGTTGACATTTTGTTTTCTCTTTGATTGAAAAGTCTTTCTTGGTTGAAAATTAAACTATTTTGGCTAAAATTTAATCTTTTTTGGGTAAAAATGCAACTGCTTGCTCAAAAATTAATCTGTTTTGGTTGAGGATTCAACTATTTGGTTGAAAATTCATCTTTTATGGTTAAATTCAACTGTTTTTTATTTTCAATTGAACATTTGTTCTGTAAAAATATCAACTATTACATTTTTATTTAAAAAATGTAACTATTTTAGTAAAAGTTCGTTGTTTTTTATTGGTTTAAAATTAACTTGTTTAACTGAAAATTTAATTATTTCCTTTTTTGTAGAAAATCGATCTGTTTTAATTGAGAATTCATCTTTATGGTTTGAAAATTCATTTATTTTTATCGACATTTTATATCTTCTGGTTAAGATTGGTTGAAAATTCAACTATTTTGTTAAAAGTTGAAGTACTTTATTACAAATGATTGTTTCTCGTTGAAGATTCATCTCTTAGCCTGAAAATTAAACTATTTTGTTGAAAACTCATCGTTTTTTGTTAATCAAAAATTAATTTTTTCAGCTGAAAATTTAACTATTTCAGTTTTCATGGAAAATTGATCTTTTTCAGTTTAGAATTCTTCTTTTTTTTTTTGCTTTGAAAATTCATCTCTTTCGATCGAAATTTTATCTTTTTTGGTAAAGAATGTAACGGTTTGAGTGAAATTAATCGGTTGAGGATTTTCCTATTTTGTTGTAAATTTGTCTTTTCTTTTTGGCTGAAAATTAATTTTTTTAGCCAAAAATTTAACTATTCGATTTTTGGTGGGAAAAGAATATTTTTTAGTTCTTGTAATCAATAATTAATTCTTGTAATAAATTGAACTATTTAGTTAAAAATTCTTGTATTTTGTTGAAAATTTGAATTCCCTGATAGAAAATTAATCTTGTTGGTTGAAAATTCATCTTTTTAGTCGAAAATTAAACTAGTTAGTTAAAAATTCATCTACTTCTTTGAAAGTGCAATAGTTTAACTAGAAATGTTAAGAATTTAAAGCGTTTAAAATTGAATTTGAAGTTAGTCTAAGTAAAAAAAGTTAAAAACTATGAAAAGTTTAACCGAATCTTAAACGTAAGAATTATTCGAATTGGTTAAACATTTGACCGATCAAACGCGGAACACTATCTAATTCGTGTATAGTTTTTTTTTTAATTTACCAATTCTGAGAGTGAGACCACGTCCTTATCCGTGAGGTCCACATGAATGATGCCTTTTTTCTCACTTCCGTCGGCAGCAGCGAATGCGATGAAGAAGAAGATGACGTTGAATAGACAGAGGATCATGTTTGATTGTAAAACAGTGACGATCCGGGAGAGAAAATAAGAGTTTCGGGTCCGGATGAGTACGATCGTGTGATGGTCCGCAGGTACGTTGGGTGCTTTTTAATAGAGGCCGCGAAGGTCTGCAGTGGAGATACGACTTATCTACAGTGACAGTGGTACCTTATTCGCTCTCCCGATTTCTCCGCGCCCGGCCCGGCCCGTAAGTCCCCTATCGCTCTGCAAGGAATACGAATGAGGAGGAGCCGGTCTTACGAGGAGCCAGACACGTCCGCTGACTATCTTACTCGAAAGCAGCTTTTTCGTCCAGGTAATGCAGCGTATCCAACCACCTGCATCCAAGCACTGGCCATGCACTTCGTTCTCATAATAATAATATTATTATTTTTTTTTTTTCAAACTTGTTCTCGGGTGAACCCGGTTTTTCATCAAAGCCACGGGCTAAGTCAAGTGACTGATGCACGGAAAAAATTTATCCGTAAAAAAGTCACGAACTTGTAGCTAGGTCTCGGATACGAGATACAAAAATGAAACATTACATCCTTATTTCTATGAGAAACGTATGGATAAATTTCGAAGTTTTTTACGAACAGTTCCTGAAAATTTCTGAATGAAATACAAAGAGGAAAAATTTTATTTGTGCGATTGAATTTATATTAATTTATAAATTCGCAACTCAGAAGATTCGAACCCTTAAAGACTGCTGACTCACCAGGGCTCATCCGACGAACTCGAAGCACACATACGAGCGCACACACGCACCGCGCATTTGGGCGAGCATGTGTGCGGGCCACGTACAGGCGAGCCTACTTTCCAGTTCCCAGATTTGTCGGGCAAGCTCGTGAGTGCTCTGAGAATCTTTTCCCAATCACTCGTAATATTTTTGTAATTATAATAAATTTAAATTAAAAATTTAAAGATTTTTCGGGTTTCAATCGTGTACGAAACTATGAATGTTGCCGACGTTTCGTGAACATTGCAGTTCACTTCTTCAGGGCTGACCTGAAACTGAAGTTTCAGGTCATGTTCTTATGTATGTATTCTCTACGATGCCTGTGATTGGCCAGAGCGCCCCCTGGCGTGGGCTGGTTGAACTTGATTGGCCAATCAAGTCATACATAAGAACAACATGACCTGAAACTTCAGTTTCAGGTCAGCCCTGAAGAAGTGAACTGCAATGTTCACGAAACGTCGGCAACATTCATAGTTTCGCACACGATTGAAACCCGAAAAATCTTTAAATTTTTAATTTAAATTTATTATAATGGATCATCGTGAAAGTCTTAAATCTATTATTTTTGTAATTATTCACGTAAAAAAAGTGATGAACCGTTTTAGAATTTTCACATCGAGTTCGTCAATTCTTTTTCAAAGTTCGCAGATTATTTACGAATATACATCAATATCCAATGAATTTTTCTCATATCCAAGACCTAGCTACTAGTTCGTGACTTTTTTACGGATAAATTTTTTCCGTGTGGGATGAGAATGTTAGAAGTTAATTTAATACGATGTTTGAAATTTTTTTCGATGATGTTGTAGGTACAAAATTGGGAGCATGGAGTAGTTTGTAGTTCGTCTTTTAACGCTGTTATCTTTACACAGCGGCCGCGAGCATTGGAGGTGACAAGAGTCGCCTCTGGATGCTTTCTTAGAGCTAAAATCCTTACACGGGCGCGCGAGTGTTGGAGGTGACAACGGTCGCCTCTGGATGCTTTTTTTAAAGTTACCATCTCATTATTATCTCTCTTATTATCATCCTTTATTATTATTTTTTTGAACTTGTTCTCGGGTGAATCCGGTTTTTCATCATCAGCCACTGACTA
>CAKNYM010052307.1:0-49525 GCA_932195095.1 Andricus curvator
AGACATCAGCATAAAAAAATCTCCAAGCTTTAATTTTAGTTAATTCATGAAACCTCTTTTTCGACCTGACCACTTATTCAATAACTTGATTTTCTGAAATTCAAATTTTTTTTCAAAATTCATCAGTGAACGTAATGCAGGCATTCAAATAATGGCAGTTTCAACCCTGTAAAATGCATAGAGCGATCAAATATATAGTCAACGCTTATTTTCATAAATTAAAAATTTGAATCCCATTTTCTAATCTACATAGTCTTATAGGAAAAAACCTAAGCTTTCTGTTAAGACCAAAAACAACAAAAAAACCTGTCTTATTTCGAAAAAAAGTCAAATTTATTTTTGACCTTCATTTTTGAAGGTCAAATATTTCTTTTTTGAAAAAATGCGTAGCACCAATCAAAAGAGCGTGAAAACCTCTATCGAAAATGTACTGGACAAAATTTTTTTTATCGCTATTAGAAGAGTTAAAAATCGCCGAAATAGACGATATCCACGAAAATCCCAAAACTTTCACCCCCTCCCCCTCGGTTAATACTTATCCAAATGACAAAATTTTTCCCCCATAAGCTACTATCCAATAGCACAACGCTTTGCCTAAGTTTAACTTAGATCGGACAACTTTGACTTTTTGAGTGGGTACACTTGAGAAATAACGCCCCATATATGGTCGGAACATTACAATGAGAAACATTTTTTACAAGCTCTCAGGGTCAAAATACGAACCGCTTGACTTCTATAACCGGTTATTGCAGACAGCCCCTGAGTTGTGCAAACATGCAAAGTTTGTGTCTAATGCGAATCAATCTGGTATTTTTGGAGGAAATTGGGCGACACATATTATCGATATCTTGGATGTTTGTATAATCTGCCCGTTTATACAGAGAGCTTGTATATTGTCATTTAATGTACAAAAGATACTACTTTCGGAGTAAGTTTGCCGAAAATTGTACCGTTACATTGATTCGGCGTGAATATTGCAAACCGTTTTTCTGTACATTTACTTGTGATATTATTTTGTTTAGTTTTATTTTATTTCAAATCTGCATCCACAACCAAGAACCTCCATCCACCCCACCTTTTGGAAATTTACCCACTCCTTTGGGTAGGGGCGCCTAGTTTTCGTATGCGGTGTGTTCGCCCCTGAATGAATCAATGTGGGTCATAATGGTCGCTTCATTACCTGCTCATTCACCTGCTCCCTGCTTCGCTTAATAGTAGAACACTGTACCACAAAAAGTAATTTTTCTTCTATTCATTGTTACATGAAAAATAGATTTTTTTTTCGAAAAAAGCGCTCTGTACCGAGAGTCTTTATACCCTTTAGATTATTTATACAAAAAATCAGACAAAATGGCTCCGCCGTTTGGCCTGAATCCATTTTCTACGATTTACACTCGGTTTCCAGGGCCCTCAAAGTTTCATTCATTATACTCAGATACTTTAACTGTCGATTATTACACAATCCGCTAGCAGCTCATAAACTGTCTAGAAATGTCTAATTACTCTAAGTGGCTACGACATATATAATGGTATATAATAATGTTGATAAATAAAATAATTAGACTTGATTTGTTTACTTATCAATGTTTTATTCCTTACATGTAATGCGTGTATTTCTTTGCATCTGATTTATTCGTAAGCTAATTTTTTTTCGAACCGCCTGGAATGTGTAGAATTGACGGATTATGTGGAATGTGTGGATTTTGCGAAACTTTTCGAATGTATGGATTGTGTATATAAATGTTTTTATATACCCATCCTCTGTATTGAAATATGTTAATATAAACATCAGGTAGTAAGGATGCCTTCAGATCTACCTCAGAGAACGCGTAAATGCCAATCAGGTGGCCATCAGCCACGAGAGGACCACCGGAATCACCACTGCCACATTTTACGAGTATTTTTTCGTGTGCATTTCGAGTACAAATAAATCTATCTGATAAGTGAGGGTCTTTCCACCATGCACGACACTCTTCCAGGCTGATTGTAGGCACAGTGACGGATCTTAATTCCTTAGGAAATTGCATTCTGTAGTTAAAACAAAATATTATTTTAATTATTAGCAACTAATTTTATTATGAAAAAAACATCAATTAAATTAATTAGGAGTTTGTGCTGAGGATTTCAACTAAAATATCAATTGACAAAGATGGTTTGAAAATTTAATCAATAAATGAATATAAATAATTTTCTTATAAGCGGCATTTGGTCAACACTGGCTAGGAAACAATGGGTCGAGCAATTTCGGCGTAACAAGTATTTAACAATAATGATAACCGTTAGATTGTAATCGCTAAGTACAATGAAGACCCATTTTAGAAATCGCGTATCATTTCCTATAGGTTAAAACACTTGAAAAGCCTAGTAGCATCACTCTCTTAAATTGATTCAGTGAAATTGTCACTGGTTGAATCAGTATCTTCAATAATCACTGATCAATTAGTAAGTGACTCAACTAAAGCAGCGTACTGAATATACCAGTTAAAGCCAAATGATAGATTCAAGCAGTGATATAGCGCTCCACGCGGTCAAGACATGAACCTCCAGTCTTCTTGTACGCCCCTACTAAGAAAACTCAGGATTCATGAGAAAAAAAAGTTTGTACTTCTGACCATTTCTGAACACTTTTCTATGTTTCTCGAGGGAAATCGTCAGAAAGAGTCAAAACTCGTGAGAAAATGTTCAGAAATCGTCAAAACTGGAGTTTATAGGATAATCCCTTCATTAGGGTTCAAAAAATAGAATGCCATAAAACCCTTTTATATTTCTAAGGTTATTTATATTATTTATGCACATTCTCTTTTTACTTACATTTTATATTATTAATACTTATATGTACACTATGTGTCTGATGGTAAATCTGAAAATATTATCTATTTGTATTTCTTGAGTGAAAACGAACTTTATTGTGTACTGGTGTTTGTGTTAGGAATATTTAAGGGCCTGGCTGCAATAAGTAGGGGATATAATATCTTTCGCTTAAAAGTGGGGGGGGGTAACTTACGACTTGGGCTTAACTTTTAGCGACTCAACACGTTGACATAATGACATGCCTTTCCACAGTTAGGCGTAATATAATCTCATTTATTGTTGTGATAGTAAAATGCTGTTTTTAAAAGACAATTTTTCAAAAGTTAGCACATAAGTGATACATAAATGATTAGTGTCATACATAACCAGCTGACGAACGACAACGCGTACGACCAGATGACTACTGAGGAAATCTCACTGATTGTCACTGACACACTTCTGGCTGTTTCATCCAGTGACATTTCACAGAAAATCAGTGAGATTTCACTGGATTATTTTAAGAGAGCACATTATGGTTTTTCATCGCTTATGGAACGTAAACTGAGTACTAAATTCGCTATTTTATAACATTTTTACATAAATCGACTATTCTGAACACTTTCTTGTAACTCCATGAAAAATAACTTTGTTCATACTGTGCAAAATGAAATCTCATAATCGACTCACTGTGCCCAGACGACTTAAGAAATAAAAATAATTTATTTATTTACAAAAACGTTGAATTTGTGTAATATACTATACAACATTCTTTGTTTCGTTTACGTTATTTACTGTCATGAATTATGTAAAAATAATAATACTTTGAAATTTACCCGACCCACTGATAGCCACTCTCCCCACCGTGCAGAAATCTTTATGTGAGCCTAGTAAGGCTCTGTCCCGTTTGCCCTACTTCTGGTGTGGCCCTGGTCGGGTAAACTCTCATGGGACATGCATAGCTTGTAACGCTTTTGCAGATGATTACCCTACTTAGGGAAAACTTGTCAAGGTCTTCCCAGTATTTCCCAAGAATGACCTAGTTTCGAAAAACTATAATAATTGTACAGAATAAAAATTGCTTTCCACTGAAAAAGAACTTTTATTACTTTTTATTAAAAAATCCACTTTTTCTTAGAGTCGTTCAAAGGCTGAAGGTTTAGAAAAATCCTGTTGCCATGCGGTCCATATATTTCGATCGATGAAGAACCCGATCATCTTTCAGCATGTTACGGCACATTATTTCCTCGATGAAGAATCAAATTAATATAAGTCATTCACTTTTTGACTTGTACAATCATATTCTCTTAGGCTATCAAATAACGAAAATCGCCTGAGTATGCATAATTATTCTTATTTCGTTTAGGCTTTCCCTTACGTCTTCACACTTGTACAACGCCATTTAAAGAGCTCAATTTTGTTTGCATCATGGTGGTCCTGAAGTCACACGGCGCACAGTGGGCCATTATCCAATATTCCTTCCTGGACAAAACCCCCAAAATCGTAAGTTACCATTCGAGGTAAACTAGTACGAAATTTTGTATAGATGATGTTAGTGCGCTCAAATCCGGAAGAGCAGATGGTTTGATCAATTATTCGACGGCAGGTGCACGTTCAAAGTTCATCTTGCCGAGGAACGCGTGCGATTCGAACGTATATCGAGTTTCGTGAACCTGAAGTGAATACGAATATATCAGTTGACAAGTGCTCGGAAACGAATCTGCGAAATGGAGGGTGATCTTGGAAGTATGTACAAAATTTACTTGTGCTTGAAAGCAACTGTTCCATGTTTTAAGTTAACGTAAATGATCCGTGAATGTGACTGCTTTGAATTATTGTTTTCACATACGATACATGAAAACATTGCAGGAATAAGTTGTATCCTGGCGAGATCCGGCGCAGCCTTCAAATGTTTTATGTTCGAAAAAGTATAAGGAATCAAATCGCGTGATCAGAGCTTCCACTTCTTTCCCCGTTTTTTTGCAAGAAGACAACAAGTGAAGTCGCTCGGGCGCTAACTAGGCCCGAACGTATGCCTGCGTTCGGGCTTAGTCAGTGCGCGTGACAAATCTGCAGAAATCTGTTCTTTTGTGCACTTCTCGTAGCATATATAGGGTGTATTTTCGTAATCAGCGTCCTCTTTACTGATTTCAGCGAAAACACTAATTTTCCAATAAAAAAGTCCACCAACTTGAATTTCAATTTTTTGTCTTCATTTTCGTGAACAGCGACCTCAAAAACCCCTCTGTAATTAATTGTTGCGAAAAACACCAACTTTTTCATTAAAAAAAGTCCGCCGTTTTAGCCGTGAGTATGAAATTTAAGAGAAAAATACATAAATAATATTCAACTCTCTACTGAACCAGTGAAATTGTCACTGATTGAATCATTTTTTTTTAATTATCACTGGTGAACCAGTGATTGTCCCACTTTGACTGGGTGAATTAGTAAGTGACTCAACTAAAATAGCGTTACTGAATATACCAGTGACGTCAAATGATAGATTCAACCAGTGATATAGCGCTCCACGCGGGCAAGAAATGAACCTCCAGTCGTCTGGCGCGCGCGTCGCTGGTCAGATCTTGGCATTTCTCTAGTGAAAACGAACCTTATTGTGTAATAATTACACAATTACCCAATTATTGTGTTTGTTTTACAAATACTTGGCGCCTGGCTGCAATAAGCAGAAGATATAATATCTTTCGCTTGAAAGTGGGAAGGTCCCTGGCCACTTGGGTTGGACTTTGAGCGACGCGACACGTTGACTTGAGAACGGGGCTTCTCACAATTAGGCTCAACATATTACATCCCATTATATTGCAAACAACAAGGGGTATGACTAGATGACTACTGGTACTGAGAAAATAAGTAGAAAATAAGCAGAACCGAGAATTATAGAAATTTTATCTATTTTTAACTTACTGTTCTATTAATCCAAGTCGACTAAAATTCCCAAGGTGGTACAAGATCATGATGATGGTCCAAAAAACATGCAATTTTTCAATTTCGACATAAATTGGTGAACTTAAATTTAAGTTTGATTTCAATTTTGTTTATATGCCATAAAACGGGGCTTAGTGGGACATGCAGGGGAAAGCGGGACACTCGTTCTTTATCCAGAAAAAGCCATATCAAGTCATGAAATGAAAAATTCCGGGTGTCCTGATTTACCTCACACTATTCAACTTAGCTTCGTTTTACGGTACATATATAATATATCTCACCATATTACTTTGGTGCATCCCCAGCCGCTGATAGTAGCAAGGGTACCGGGTGGTACGTGTTGAGTAGCCAGTGGTATACTTTCACTTGTATTTAGTCTAAAGTTAACAAGTGGATAAATTACAAGTAATGCAATATCATTTTCATTTCCACTATCATGATATTCTCTGTGTGATATTATCCGCCTGACACGATGTAATTGACCAAGATTTACATCTGCCGAACCAGTTCGAACGGTATAGGTTGCACCAGGATATCCAGTAACACAATGAGCAGCAGTTATGATCATGTAAGCTGCTAATATAACACCTCCACAAATATTAATTCCGTTTCTTTCAATATTGGCCATATAGGGAACTCGTCCAATTGGTACTGGTTGATTTCCGTGTGGCCTTTGATCGATTATACGTTTCTTACGGACGAGAATGTGTGATGATTTTTCTGCAAGTAGGATCAAAAATATAATAATTGTGATTATTAAGATAATAATAATATTCAGGAAATGTCACTCACCAATATTCTCTTTTGATAGAGTCCCAATACCTTGAGACACAAGGGAAAAAAGAATGAAGAAACTCAAGTAAAACTGTTTGCTCATTGTTCACTAGATATTAAACACAATAGGTTTGTGGAGATGTTTTGATTCGACGACAATGAACGAAAATTTCGTCTTTTATGACGCAAATCTGTTTGCCTCTGTTGAAATACGTTCCGTGAAATAGAAACTATGAAGGAAGCGATATGTTTAAATAAGATTTACTGTTTACTCGTCTGTCTATTTTTTAATTGTTGTTTGCCACCTAGAGTGTTCAATCATGATACGTATAAGCGTTCATCTGATCATAAAAAGATATTCGATAACTACACACTGTTAAAAATGATTGCGATTTTACCACACTTTTCCTATACGAGTGTAAGGGAAAATTGCAGCACCGGTATTGGATGGTGAAATTACAATAAATGTATTGCTATTTCGAAAAATACTCGCCAGTTACCATTCAAATATGGCAATTTCACTTTACAATACCAGTATTGGAATTTGGCCTTACACTCACGTCTAGCGAGTGAGTGATCCTCTATTTAAGTAAGATGAGAATTGTGCCTTGCTAATCTAGTGGTAACACACTCGATTTAGAGCTTGGCGATTAGGGTTCGATTCTCTTTGCGTGCGAATTTCTATTTTTTAAACTTTCTTCCACAACATTGCATTGCATGTGTGGCAATATTACAATACATGTATAGCAAAATTACACTATCCGTAATTGAAAACTACAATATCATGTATTGAAACGTTACTTTCCGTTTCGGAAATAAACTTCCAATACATTTAATGGAAAGTTCCAATAGAAATTTTTTTACAGTGATGTGTTTAAAAAAAAGTACAATCCGCATAAGTAATGAGAATTATGTATTTAAAATTGCGAAAATAAGAAATACTGTCCCTAGGGATCGCTGGAACTTGTAGCTGGTGGGAGTGCTGAAGATTCTGATCGGACTATAATCTGGAATAAGTGAACCAGAGGGACTGCATCGTGAGGTGCAGCTGCTCTGGGAAACTGGCGGACTCTAGTCTGTGGGACCTAAATTAAGGAGCGATCCTTTCAGGGTGTAATAGCAAAGCCTCCTGGAATATCAAGCGCAGGTTCTAATGCTCCCAAGCCACAATGTATCACGCCGTGTCAAGGGCTGAATGGCAAAAGGCTCAACAAATCCTTGAACACTCCGGCGCACCCCCCTCAGTCGATGCGGACACGCCTGAGTCACAAAGAAGGTGTCTTAACGGAGACTTTGGGACACCAGGTCGAATCTCATAGTATGTTGACCCGCCCCCTGTGAACGCGGCTCTGCAGGGGGTGTTTTTTATTTCCCTAGCTTCTCGTGGAACCAAATGGGCGACACACAAAAAAATAATAAAAAGAATGAGGGCTCCTCAGGGGCAGCCCACCAGGAACGGTGCAGACTTCTGCCACTGATGACAAAAATCTTGTTGCCACGGTGGAAAAACAGCTAACGGGGCTCTCCGTAAGGAAGAGGAACCGTAGCGGTGCACAGAGAAGGAGAGCCCGCTTAGCGTGGCTTGTAAATAGCAGCCAAGGCACCTCACAGGGAGCCATGGCTGCAGAAACATTATCTGAAGCAACTGTTCAGGCTTGTTCTACAGGCAAGAGGAGGAAGGACTCCAAAGACACTCCCCCGGACAGAAAGTCGAAACGGCAGAAGGCTCTGGAAACACAGTACCTCACTTTCACGCAGATGGCTAATAACGTCCTGGTAAGAGTTGTCGTTACGTCGGGACATCCTGAAGCCTGTCTGACTCCCAAGGAGTTAGACAGGCTGAGGGAGGAAATCTGTGAAGAGATTGACGCGTGACTACGCGACGGGCGCGCCCCCAGATTCAACGATATCTTCATCAGGTCGGGGACCATCGTAGTGGAGGCCGCAGACATCTGGTAGCGGGACTGTCTAGTGGAGAGAACTCAAGCGTCTAGGCTTAAGGAGGGACTAAACCTGGACATCAAGGGGACGGGGTGTCTCCAAACGTACAGCAAAGCGGCACAGGCAGGGTACAGACAGGGAGCCAGTCCAAATGGGCAGGGCTGGATTCTAGTTGCTGGTCTTCCCAAAATGTTAATCAGGCCCTTGCGGCTCTGGATTACCGACCCTATCTAGGGGCGGATAGGGTTACCTTCCGGGTGACCCATTTGGTGTTTCTGGGCTCCGTAGGGGGAACAGAAGCGTCCACAGACGCCCCGAATCAGCCGATCAATGTCTGAGACGGTAATCTCCATGATCCAGCTTAATTTGCACCACAGCAAAGGCACCTCGGCTGTTCTAATCAGGCGTATGTCAGTGGTGCAGACAGGGATTGCCCTATTCGAAGAACCCTGGTTATACAGGGATAGGATTAGTGGCTTGGGAGGGTGTGGCTCTACATATAAGGGGCCACGCGAAAAAACACCAACATCTTTTTATAAAGCCATGTACTTGTAATTGTATATTTTTCAAAAGAAAAAGAATATTACCTTGACCTAAAATATTCCTAAATTTTTAGTTTTATTCAGGGATAACTGGGATACTAATTGTTATTATACGCGCGCTAAAGCGCGCGGGAAACATTTCTTTCTCACTTAATAATATACAAATATGAAACAAGATTGTAATGATTATAATGTAAGAAGGTTTTCGGTCAAAGTGAAACTAACTATGCAAAGAGGGTCTGTTACCAGTCCTTTACTTAATTATGTATCTAATTAATATGAAAGACCTTTAAAACTTATGATAATTGTCCGGAAATAAAATGTTTTTTGTCAGTTTCAAGTGTAAGTCAGCTGGAAATTTCCGTAAACACAATATACACTGTAAAAAACAAAAATAGTTTACCAGCTGGACTAGTAAAATTACACAAGATTTTTGCGTAACATTCTCACTTTTGGTGTAGCGACGATACCTATTTGAGGCTAGAAATCCCATGGGCTTGTGAATTTACTATTCTGAGTGAAGCGTAATCGCTTGGCACTTTAGGTACTCATGCCCGATATGTTTTTTTGTCATATTGATAGTGGGTAAGTTTGTACGCAACATTGAGATGGGTAAATTTACTGACGTTAGTAAAATGAGTATCTCTTTTAGAATTGCTGTTTCGAAATGTAATTGTGCATTCAAGAAATGTGAATATTAAATATCATGTAAAAGCACGGAAAAATATTGTAATAAATCAATATATTTTAAGATTGTTTTGTGCAGACACATGACATTTTTGTCGCATGTAAATTTCAAGGAGCACTAAATTTTACATTTATTTGTTAAAATCTTAAACACAATTACGGTAAATTTACCAATCGCAATTAAACGAACCAGGGGCGGATCCAGGAGCAGGGCAATGGGTGAATCGCCCCACCCAAACAAAAGTTTAGATTTAAATAGTTATTTTAGTGAAAGGGGAAGTTAAACTTATGCCCCTGCCCCCGCCTTAAATTCCAACCTTTAAAAATACTTTCCCTGTGTAGGCCCCAGAGATAAACTTAATAAATGTATAATAGTTACAAATATTACTCTCTCGCCTCCGTAAAATGTTAAAAACTTAATATTATTAATATTATCTTCGGAATATTCGAATCTTCGCATTTGGGAAAAGGGGCAATAATATGTTGAATAATATGCTGAATAATGTTACACTGACAAATAAAAAGTGAGAAAACGTACTTCGGTGAATTGATGAAATTGATTGTTATTTGTAATTGATGATGGAATTGACTCATTAGGATCCATATATAAATTTCTTGATTTACAAAGCAGATCATTTCTGGATTATAAAGTGTTACGTCCCGGTTAAAATTTTAAAAAATTTACGTAACTTCTAACGATAAGTAGAGCAGATTAGCTACTTATGGTAATTACTCATGTGGTTAATCGCGACGCTTGATACATAGCGGCCAGCGATAAATGATCTGCGGTCGATAACGTCACGAACGTATGATAAACCGATGCACTTACCATGTGGAGATGAAATATCGGTAACAGAAAGATGTTACTTACAAATGTTACCGATATAGGATAATCATATTTACACCATTACCATATGTACTATTAATCCTAATATGTTAAATAATAACGAAGGAACCGAATATATAGATGTAGAATATTAGTAGATACATATGTTTAAACTAATACAATAAGTAATGCCATATGTAACACATCAGTTATCTAACAATGTACAACGTAACACTAGTGAAATGAGTATGTATATAGTCAGGCACACGGTAACCAAGAATTGTCTGACTAAACGCATTACACATAATTAAGTTAGTAGTAGAATTCATATTCCTGAAAGAGCAAGAGATGCGGAAATCGACAACCGAGAGTATCAGCAGAAACGTGCCGATTACAAAAGTTAAAAACGTGCCGATTTCAAAAGTTGAATACGTGCCGATTTCAAAAGTTCGAAGGTGACTTTCGGCACGTATTCATCGCCCCTATCCCTAGCATGGAGAACCCATCATATATAAACCCCAGCAACATCCCTGTCAATTGTCTTACGTTCTCGGCAGTCATACTGTTCACTTCGATCTACGATTAACGAATCGCTTTCACAAAGTTACGGCTTCTATATCATTGCGACCGAAGAAACACTCTGAATAAGTCGTGTACTTTCAAGTTCAATTCAAAATAGTTAACGTGTTCCAGTCTTGAACTAAGTCCCTTCGGCTGAGACTTTCGGTCGTCGTAAAGTGAGTCTTTTACGGATAAAGTCCGCGGTGTTAAACGTTCGCGAAAAGAACTCAAGTGTGGATTGGGTGACTTTATAGAACCCTGTATCGCACTACCACTATTGAAAAGGTTCGCACAACTTTTCACTATTGAATTACTTCCGACTTTATTCAATTCATCATCCGCTAAACTCCGTCGGTGTTTTACAATAAGCAAGGAGATCCAACCGACAGAACAACTCACTCTCTTGCCCTTTCAAGCATCGAAAGGTAAGTTTATTTTATGTAACTTTTAACTCTGTTCTTACTCCTTATAATAAAACAATTGTTCAAGCAACCATCTCTTACTCATTTTAAACACTGTACTCTGACACAGTCCGCATAGGGCTGATAAGTGACACACAAACCCACAAACAAATAATTGGTCAGGTCTTACCAGCCTGACATAATCAGCACACTGGTCTCTCTCTTTTCCTATTTTCCATACTACACTCGCCTATTGCTCGGGACGTGACAAAAGCTCATTCCAACATCAATTACAGAGAATCAATGTGCCAACAGCCATACCACGCTGAAAAAACCAGTTCTCGTCAGATCACTGAAGTTAAGCAGCGTTGGGCGCGGTTAGCACTTGGATGGGTGACCATTCGAGAAAACTGAGTGCTGTTGGCACATCGTGGGTGTGGTGAGCCCACACTTGTAGTTATTTACTACAAGTTATCAACCTAGAAACACTACCCGAATCGGGTAGTGTCACGCCTACCCCGAAAGGGAAATGGCTTAATGGTATACAATATTAAATTTTATTAAATTATGAAAAGGTACATTTTTCCTTCTTAAATTTGGTCATTTTATAAATTTTACTTATAGTACGGGCTTGTGGAGAATTATAAGTCTGAAATTTTTTCTATTTGAAGCTTTTTCCCCGATTAATATTTTAAATAATAAAATAGAAAAATGTGAAGAAAAAAATTTCTTAAAATTCAGTTATTTTTTAAAACATAAATCATCATAACTCAATTAAATATTATTGAAACTTTTTGAAATTTGGTATACAGACGCAGTATACCTTATGAATGCATACAGAATGAAGCCAAACCATTAAAATGTCTATTATTTAATAATAATTAATTGCAGATAGTAACCGGTCGGTAAACATGTTTTTTTTAGTTTAGCCGACAAAAAGTATCGAGGGAACTTCAAAAGTTCTAAAAAATTTCAGTCATGCATTTTTTCTTCACTATTCAGGGAAGATTTCTGGAAATTTTCAAATCGATTTATTGAAAATGGATGGAATTAGGAATTGTATAAGAAAGCATTCAATGCCGCCAACGACGAGTACAGTGGATGATAGTACACAGTGCTCATGGCACTAGCGTGGTCAGCATAGAATGCTTTCTTGTAAAATACCTAATTCTATCCATTTTCAATAAATCAATTTGAAAATTTTCAGAAATCTTCCCTGAATAGTGACGAAAAAATCCATAACTGGAAGTTTTTTCAACTTTGAACTTGTCTCCATACTTTTGGTCAACGAAACTAAAAAAAAACATGTTTACCGACCGGTCTCTATTCGCAAATAATTATTAATAAATAATAGACATGTTAATGGCTTTAATTCACTTTTTATGTATTCATAAGGTATACTGCGTGTGTACACCAAATACCAAAAAGTTTTAATAATATTTGCCTGAGTGATGACGATTTATATTGTTAAAATAATTGAATTTGGTAATTTTTTTTTTACTATTTCAAATTTATTATTAAAAGTATTAATAGGAAAAAAATTCAAATAGAAAAAAGGATTGTCTTGGCATTCTCTACAAGCCCGCATGTTTTAAAATGTTATTTTTTTAACTTTAAAATTTGGATATCAAGAGACGTTTGATTTGCGCTCGAATCCTTCTTGAAACTGCCGCCAAATGATGGAAACGGAAATTCCGCCGAGCGCCAGTGCATTTGACGCCACGAGAGCGAAGCTCTGGACAAAGCCAGCAGACAAAGGAGACAAAGGAGACATAGAAAAAGAAAGCTGCAGTGGGACTCCGATACCGTGTCGAAAGTCGAAAATCGAACGGACCTCTTTTTCTAACGTGTGAAGATAGAAAGAGAGATCCGTTCGACTTTCGACTGTGAAACAGCATCGGAGTCCCACTGCTGATGCCGCGCGCACCGACAAGTCGGCAGAAGTCGGTACTCAGTCGTGGCGTCGTAACGTATTCAGTCCGCAGTCGGCAACCGGCGTTTCCTTGAACTGTTTTGAATGTTTTCAACGTTTGCTAATCGTTTTGGTATTTTTAGTGATCCCTTGAGTTGATAGAAATTATCAACGTTCTACAGACAAAAAGGTAAGCGTAACCGCACAATAATTTCGTAGAAATTGATTATTTTATAACGAATATTCGTAAAAATCTGTATTGAAAAAGTGCTCGTGTTACTTTCGCACGAGGTAAACCCGCAGAAATCGGCGAGGATTTTCAGATTGCTCCAGGAAAACCGCGACTCTGTGAATTTATCCTTACGGTTGTCCTCGAAGAATCTGAAATTCCTCGCGGGTTTCCTGCTCCGTAAATAACGCCAGGATTTTTTCAATAGGGAAATAATTTTTTAACAGAAGTGTATTTGAGAATTAATTTTCATTTTGGAATCAGATCAAATGAAATATTAACATCGATATGAAAAAGTTACCGATTTTATTATTTCATCAGATGTTGCTTTTCTTGTCGTACTTGCAGTAACTTGTAATTTACCCTCCCCCCTCCCAACCCCCTTGTAATAGGTCCGGAAAATGCCCCAAAAAATCCGAAATAGCAGTCGCGTTTTCGAAAAAGAAATCGAAGTAAAAATTAAAAAACTTAACTTAATGTCATCAGACATAAGTCAACCTTTTGAATTTTTATATTCTGGCCGAAAATTTATAATTTGCGACTCGATAAACTCCCTCGTGATGACATTCATGACCCGCAAACACCCTCGTTATGATATTCATGACGCGCAAAAACTTCCGTTCTGACCTTCACGGAAATCTAACAAATAATTAACTTTTTCCAATTGTTATGCAAAATTTTGGAATTTTTTAATTCCCTTAATTTTTGAAAATTCGTGTTCCTACACCTGGCAGATTCACGCTCATTTAAAGTTGCTATATGTGGATCGTATTTTTACCATTGGATGTGATCTTTCAAGACCACCATTTCATATTGAATTTCAACCCATTCATGCGCACATTAATCCATAGTTATTATTTCAGGTTAGTCAGTCTCATTCAAATCTATTCAATCAGCATTTTGACGAATGCGGAATCGCAGATTTAAGGGGGGATCCTCATATAGATGGTTCAAAAAATCGATTTTTTTTACTGTAGAAATCGAAAGTACAACATTTCAAGAATATACTGTCAAAATTTCAAACCGAAATTCAAATTGGTTTAGCCGCTATACGTATTTTCGCTAACGTCCTTCGGCGCGCAGCGCAGGCCCGTGCGGAAATTTAAATCCGGGCACTATAAGGTCCTGAAAGGATTGCCGTATTATATTTAAGGTCCGGATAAGTAAATCCTATCAGGCCCTTATGGTGTTCCGTCACGCTCGGAATTAAAAGGGCCGTAATTGTCTACCTTATAAGGTCCATGTCAGGCAGCCTTTTTTGTACCTTTAAAATAATTAAGGTCCTTTGCAGGGCCGTCATTATTTCGTATCGAATCCCTTACTTATTTTTCAAATGAGAATGAAATAAATATAAAAATATTTATGTTGACTTCCAAAAGTGATGTTTTATTAAAATACATATTATTATGTACAATAATGTATATTAAAATCTTTTTCAATTCTGTCAAGTATTATAAAATTTTCCGTATCCGTACAGCGCGCGTACACAGTCGCGACTAACAAAAATTATACAACCGAGATATCCACATTAGGGATATCTCGCAGCAGCAAAAGAGTCAGCTCGACCGTAAGTGCAATAGAAGAGCCTCGCCCTGCAGTAACCACCTTTTTTTATCACGGTAGCATTTATGCCAAGTAAGTATGATTTTCGGCGCCTCGACTCCTGTCTTAAACACTCGACGCGCCGTTTCGACTGCGAGAGAGGCAAATCGTTGCGCGCCCTGGCGCACCACAGCCGAACTTTTGCCCAAGGCGGCAAGATTCAAATCTTCAAATTTTAAATCAAATCTTTTTGTGTCAAATCTTTTATCCATGAATCGTGGTTTATCATTCATACCATTATGAGAGTTAGATATATGAATATACGAAATTATTTATTAAAGCTAAAATAAAATAATTATTTGTTCAACATAATACATAATAAATAATTTACGATATCAGAATTTGATTAATTATTATTTATAGTGATTAATAATGCGATGAAATTGCAATATTATTATTTCAAGCATTTTACATGGCTGAGCACTGTAGATTATTGTTAAACTATTGTAAAAAAATCTAATATACTAGATGAAAAAAATTCAACATGAATTAATCTATTTTCTCCTTTTTTTAGGAAAGCGACTATTAATCATTATCATTATTATGAAAAGTTTCAATAAACTGCGTTACTTAATAAAAAGGGCAATCTATCCGGGCTTTATTCGTACCTGATCAGGGCCGTAAATACGGCCTTTTATCAGATTGCCTTAATTAAAAATAAGGCTAGCCTATCCGGGCCTTATTTGGACCTGACCAGGACCGTTATATACATTTTTAAATCAGGCAACCTTATCAGGGCCTGGTACGAGCCTTTTTTTAAATAAGGCTAAAAAAGGCATTTTCCGCACGGGGGTAGGCAGGTGCGCGCTCGGGTCCAAAATGCGTTTTTCTCGAAAAAAAATTTCTTGATTTTTCGATTTGGCGTGCAACCTAACTTAGTGAATTTTCTACTTACAAAAAAAAATATACCATTTGAAAGATAATTTAATAATCTAGTCGATATACCTACTTGTTTTGAAAAAAAAATTTATTTAACCGTTAATATGCAATAATAATGAAAAAACTTTTTAATTTTTTTTTTCAAAAGTCCGCCATTTTGTCATAGAATTTTGTTATACCCTAAAATTAGGTATATCGACGAGATCTGGATCTTAAAATAACAGAAAAATCCTTTTTTTAGGTTTCAGGGAGATGACGCGACGGTGAACTTGCACGCCAAATTAGGAAAAAAAAAGTTTATTGGTTTTTTTTTTTACCCTCGCCCCTAATGAACATTGTGTAAAATAAAAAATATAGTATGTATTTTCAACACTTCCAGAATACACTGTAAAATTTTCAAATAAAAATATTGTATAGTTTTGTCACAATAAATTCACAAAGTTGGAGTCAATTTTTGTCCATCTATATGAGGATCCCCCCTTAAAGCACTGCGCACATGTGACAGATTAAAAATGTGGCCAAAAGATTGGATTTTCATTCTTTCAATCTGTAAAGGACAGATACGAAATTCAAACCAAATCGCTTCCTATCGGTTCTTTTTTCCTGGGCAA
The DNA here is from genome assembly GCA_932195095.1 of Andricus curvator. Taxonomy (NCBI): domain Eukaryota; kingdom Metazoa; phylum Arthropoda; class Insecta; order Hymenoptera; family Cynipidae; genus Andricus; species Andricus curvator. The sequence continues at coordinate 16,696 of CAKNYM010052307.1, forward strand.
TCACGTGATAAAACAGACTCGATTTTTCCTCGCCTTTTCCACAGGTTATCTTTCTAGCGTGCGAGTTTTATAATGCATACACTCGTACTTAAAATAATATAAATATTTAGGTGTTCGTGATGTACAATAACACCCGGACATTTGAATTCGCCATCTATTATTTTTTACAATGTACACTGAAATCTCGGTTTAACTTGCAGCTCGGGCACAGCTCGGGCACAGCTCGGGAGAGCTCCGGGTAAATCGAGAGTCATAAAATCTCAAGCGCAGGTAGAAAGTGCTGTATCAATCAGTTACGGCGCTGCACGAGTCGACCCTAGGGACCATAAATCATGCAAAACTCGACAGACGCCGGTGAAACCGAGAGCGATCAAACCGAGATTGCAGTGTAGTAATATTGTCGTTTTTCACAGTATGTTGCATCACAAGAAATTAAACAAATCTTTTGCAACTTGTATAATTTTGCTGCTTGAGCGAAGTGAGCGTTGCAAATCACAGGAATTTAATTTGCTGTGGTTTGCCTCAAATAATCCATATATCATTTTTCATACCCACTCCATTGAAAATATTGTTTTGAGTGCTTGTAGAACACTCATTTTTGATTATGTAAGTTATACTTGATATAAATATTATTATATATAATACAATATAATAATATTATTAATATGATAAATATTATTATTCTATTTATAACTACAAAAATATGATTATATCTAATGATAAAATTAAAAGCTTTTACAATAAATTGATGTAGTTTGGTAAGCTACAAAGAAATGTACAAAATGTTCAATGTTTTTTTCAAATATATAATAGTATTATGGAGAAAAATGTTGAACTTGAGGCTTGATATTATATTGATTTTTATTAATAATTAACAAGTGAGTAGTATTGTCTTGAGTTTGACATAATATGAGAACAGCAAATTAAAACTCCTTAATCAAAGATCACGAAATTTATAATAAAAATCTGATTGAAGCAGAAAATGAATACTGCAACATCACAATATCAACACGGGACATCAAATTTGAAAAAGCTACGGTTTTCCGGCGCGAGGAAATACGTGTTAAATTTGGGACTGTGGGTAAAAGTGGGTTGAGTTCAGACTGAGAGCCGAAGCAGATTGAAGTCCAAAATCGTTTTTCCTTGCTGAATAATTTCAGTTCACTTCTACTCTGACCCTCCCCTAGGGGCTGTAACACATTGTAGTTGGTGGGGAGGCTTAAGCGTGTGGAACATGGGGGTCAAAAGGACCTCGACATGCATGCGTATGGATATGAATGAAAGCGGCCATGATTACACATGGTGTGCCTATTGCAGTCGTGGAATGGACGTGCCCCATGTTGACCAATAGGAATCTAACTACGACTAAGGGTGATGCCACTCTATGTGGAACCATTGACTCGGGATGTGCGCAGGGAGGAGTTTTATCGCCCTTGCTGTGTTGCCTAGTAGTGCATGAACTGCTTCATCTACTCTCGAGTCAGGGCCACCACGTCATAGGCTATGCGGACGATACACTGGTTATCGTGCGCGGCCAACATCTGGATGCGCGATTCATGGTGCAAGAAAACTGGATTACCGGTTAATCCTAGTAAGACAGACGCGGTTGTTTTCACCAGAAGGTACAAGTGGGGAACCACGAGTACATTGAAACTTGGAGGGCAACAACTTGAAATCAAAGAACGAGCTAAATATCTAGGAGTCATTCTGGATGAGAAGCTGTTATGAAACGATCACCTGGAACACAAGTGCAAGAAGCTAGTAGCGACTCTATCGCTCTGTAGGAGAGCCATAGGGAAAAGCTGGGGCTTGAAACCGGAGACACTTACGTGGATCTACACAGCGATCTTGCGACACAGGGTAACCTATGCGGCGGTGTCTGGTGGAGCAGGGTCGAACTGTCCACTATGAAGTCTCGACTGGAAAGGATCAGGGGACTGATTCTGAGAAGCGTCACTGGGGCCTCGAAGTCGACACCCACGATGGCACTGGGGGCACTAATAGGTTTAAAGCCCCTCCATCTTACCATCAAGGCCGTGGTTGCGAAGGCGGCCTGGAGGCTAAATTCGGTAAATGACAGGAGGATCTCGACAGCAGTGAAGATTCCATTCGAGATCGCGAGAAGGCCGACCCTGAACATGCCCAGGGATAAAATCGAGTTAGCCTAACCACGAAGGAGGAACGGGTTAACGGCGACGCACACCTGCCCAGTGATGGGGAGATGGGGTCCTACGCCACAGTTCTTCAATCTGAGATTATGGCCATACTCCAGTGCGCCTTCAAGGCAAAAGAGTATGACAATAAAAGGAACATCCGCATCTGCTCAGACAACAGGACTGCTATATTGGCCTTGAATGGAACAACGACCACGTCGCTATTAGTATGTGAATCCTTCGAGGCAATAAATATGTTAGCGACGGAAAACCGAGTCACTCTGCTATGGATCCCTGGACACAGCGGTATCAAGGGCAATGAGGTATAGCAGCAGGAAGAATTTTTACTGCACCCAAGCCAGTTGCAGGTATTTCCAGCAGGTCAGTCACTGAAGAAATTAACAGTTGGCTGACTGGGGAACATCAGAATGAGTGGGATTTGGTCTCTGGTTGCAGACAGGCCAAAGCACTCTTGGGCTGAAAGATTAACTCTAACCGAGCAAGGGAAATCCTCAAGCTCGGGAGGTGCGAAATCAAAGTCCTAACAGAAATTTATATAGGACATGGGAACCAAGGATATCACAGACATCAGATATTGCTTGCAAAAAGTCCCCTTTGTCTTCTGTGCGGAAAGGATAATGAGACAGCTACTCATATCCTTTGTCACTGCCCTGCGCTTGCAGGGAAACGTCTAAAACTCACAGGCAATTATTACATCAGTGAGTCAGAGATATGAGCCAACAGCGTGGCTGCGGTCCTCTCCCTATGGAGAGGGCTTTGGGGTCATGCTTAGGCTCACAAGGGGATGCAACGGGCTTACCCAAGCAGCAGGGGCTCTTACGGTCTCAACTCAGAACTAATAATAAAAAAAAATCTACTCTGACGCTCATTCATTCTGTTTCCACTCCCGTAATTTTTCAAAATCTTCTTTGCGTTCGCACGAAAACTGAAACCGCTTCTCTTCTGCAACTTATTCCACACCGCATTTACTCTCGGCCCGTCAAATACATGTCTAACATTACTTCCAAATATCACAGTTACTCCGCCTGTTGACAGCTAACATAGCTACTTGTGAATACATATCGTATTCAATGTTGGAGAACTCTCTGAGGGCGTGGGTTTACCCACAGAGTATTACCAATTTGCGCTCTCAAGTACAAAAATGTTTTTCATTAACCTTCTACCGTTTTAAAAATTGTTTTATAACCAATTTTACTAAATTTATAAACAGGCTTCTAAATATACAACATTTATTGCAATAGATACATCACAATTACATCCAAAATAACTGTACAAAAAATTCAATTCAATTCTTTAAATATCACTTAAAATGATACCTATAATAACTGAGTACTATGATTCAAATATTTAACTTTTTTACAGTACATATTCTCCAAAACTGAACATTGTACAAAAAAAATTTTTAACCAAATTTTTTTAAACATGACCTTTGTAATATGGCAATTTTTACTGCACATTTCATGGTTGTTGCTTGTTTCGTTTATTTGTGAGCAACTCCTCTTCTCCTCAGGGAGATCTCCGCGGGAGTGTAGTCCCGCCAGAAGCCTTTGAGGCTTAAGAAATTCATTTTCTTTGTACGTTTTGTTTCATAATTTTGTAATCTTCCTTTTTTAATTTAAGTCTAAAAAGGTCAAATGCCCATGAGGCTGACTAAGGAGCTTTAAACATAGTCTGATTCGTGGGGTTCTTTTTGTATTTTTATTTCCGGTGAACGAGAGTATTCTGAAGGTAAAGGATTATGGAAGTTCGTGACGCTGACATATATTCCCAACCAGGACGGAGCCTCAGCCCAATTCTAGTCCGTGAAACCGAGTATTCGTGGGCAACAAGCTGTTGCGCGGATGATTCCCGCCTTCAAAATCCCCATGATTACAAGATGTCGTGGAATGGTGGTGGTGCGACATCTATTCAGCATCGAGGAGGTGGATTTTCTGCAAATTTTCTCAGACTCTGGTTTACAGCGGTTACGCGCCTAGTAAATCTACAATGCAAATGCCCTTACATAACTACAGTTAGAAATGTGCTGTGCGTATTTTAGATTTGGTCACGTTGCGACTCAGTGCAATAGCCCCAGATGTATCTTTTGCGGAAACAAACCACATATAGAAGGGGAAATATGTCCCCGCAAGGAAGGTTCATACAAAGTGAGCTGTCAAGGTGACCACCTTGTAAGAGAGAAATCTTGTCCGAGCTACAAAGAACAACAAGATATTAGAAAAATTGCAGCACTCAGAAATATCCCGATTAAACAAGCCACCGGTCAATACCGCAAAGAAAAAAATGGCAAAGGCCAACAATCAACCGATTGATATAGATAATATTATATTTCATGTCTCGTTCGAAGATGATAATATTGTAGCCATGCTTGCCATGCATATCATCTCAAAGTTTAGCGCATGAGTATTTTGAAATGACGTTCCTTTCCGCCATCATACTCACACTATCATCTATTTTCATATTGTTTCATTGTGTCAACATCATTACGTGTTTTTTTATGTGTCACAACTAAAATAGTACAAAGAGCCTATTTAGGTGTAAAAACTAAAATTTCGGAGCACAATAAGAAAAGGAAAAGATCCCGTTCGCGACAAAACAAATCAAAACGGGAAGATAAGTACAAGAAATTACAAGATCAAATATCTAACCTCACAAAGGCAGTAGAGGCACTGGTGAACGTTCAAAAAGAACAATCTAAAAGAGCAAATAAAGTCTCAAACGAACTGCCTGCAGACGGTACTGAAACAAAAGATAAGTTAAACTAAAAAATGAAATAAATAAATGTAGTCTCATCTTTCCATATGAGAGTTGAGAGCCAACGCCCATACGGCGTGGCAGAGTCCATACGACCTCTTACAGAGTATCTTGTGTCTATGATTGATTGTATAATGAGAGATAAAAAGAAAGTACTCTAGATCTAGAAGTGGTAGATTCTGACGACAAGGAAGAAGTGAAAGAATTGGCGCCAAAGGTTCCTGAAATCACATCAAAAGATGATGTCCTAAAGGCCCTGGGGGTAGACCCCAATGATTGTGAATTTATAGATGGTAAACACCACCCGGAGTTAAAAAATACATGGCTGAGGTGGAAAAAAGAAGGTCTCCCAGAAAAGAATAAAAAATAAATTTTGGAGGCATATAACAGAAAAGGGGAGTTCTACACAGAAGCGCCAAAATTAAATTTAGAAATAGCCCCATTACTTACAGATATTAGAAAGAAAAGGGACCAACATTTTGTAGAAACTCAGAATTATGTAGGCACAGCCATATCGGCGCTGGGTGCCGCTGCATCTATACTGATAGAACCTCCAGAGGAAGGCTTGGATGAGGACTTGTTCACAGATTACATCAGCCATGCGGTCAAATCCTAATTGATGTTTTTCATCAACAGTCAGTGACGAGAAAGTCCTTTATCACACCCCAACTGAACTAAAATGTGAAAACGGTGGCGGACGCAATGCTTTCGGACGAATGGCTTTACGGAAATGACCTCAAGGAAAAAATCAAGGATGTCAAGGAGATTGAAAAAGCCTTTGCAGATATCAACGAGAAAGTGCCAGCACAAAGACAAAACACAAAACCACAGGGAAACTACAAATTCCCACCTTGCAGGTTATCGTTAGGTGGGCCATTATCCGAAGCGCGGTCGACAAATCAAGTTCAAATCAAGACCATACAGACACCCACACTTCCAGTTCCAGAACCCTACCAAGACGGCCCAGACGATGAGCCAGTCGTCATCAAAGAAATAATCCAGGTGCAGAAACCGGCGGAACATCTTCGTCATTTCTTTGATACACGGAGAAACTTTGTACTGGAAAAGTTACTAAATTAGGTTACAATTGTGGGAAAAAGGTGATAATTTGTATATTTTAATACAGTGGTAGCAAGCTGTACTATTTTCATATGAAAGTTTCGTGTTGATAATACCAATTCTTAGTATTTTCTGTAGCAAAATCCTAGATAGGATAAATTAGTAGAGACATTATTAAATTTTATTAAAAGAATGGAAGTAATAAGTATCTAAAATAACATAAAAGACTAAATTTGTAAGAGGAACTACTATTGTCTGTAGGAATATGAACTGTACCATGACACTTCCTATTTCTTGCATTATAGAGTAAGACAAATTCGGTAGATTGCTCGGGAATATTAGTAAGTTACTTAGTAAGCGAGCCTAGCGTTGGACCGAGCGCAGCCGAGTGTGAACGATGTGAGCCGAACAACACAACGGCACAACACAACGTTTAAAATGAACCAACTGTCAATTAAAAATTTTAATTTCATGATTCTAACTTAAAAATTGTTCATTTTGAATATTTTTATTTTAAAATATAAATTTTATCTCATTTTCAACTTGCTAATTACAGTTTGGAAATCTTCAGTTCAGATCCTTATTACAATAAATTATGATAATTCGAAAAATTACAATTGAAAAACAAACCACATATTGAGTGCAAAAAATTATTTTTAAATCTCGTTATTAGGATATTTGATTACGTTTTAAGATATGGTGCTTAGAATTTGAAAAATGCCATCTCTGTGAACAATCAATGAATGATTTAATGAAAATTAATTGAAGTGCTAGCATTTACTTCATAAAGGCGATAAATTTCTGAATCGCATAATCTGGTTTAGCAGGATGGAATATCGCCGTGCTGCCGCGTCGGAGACCCGTGTTCGATTCCCACAAGCCTAATGTTAATCACATTTTTCTGTTTCAGCTTGTAATATAATATTCCTGTATGTATATAATAAATATGCTAAATAACTATATAAAGTATGCTTGTGTAAAAGAGTAAGTGTGTCGTGACCTTCAACGCGACGGGGCGCGTGTTGGTTTTATTTTTTTCGTCTGCTAATCCGACTGTACCAATTTTTACTAAGTCATTTACTAAATCAGTGCGCCAGTCTCTCTCGACGTTACTACAGTTGTTTGCAAATATTGCAGTAAGTGGCTGTAATACATTGCTTGCTGGTTTAGTACAGGGGGTTGTAAATACTTCAAACCTTTTTTGAAATAAATGTAACATTGTTAGATTTGATTCCAATTAATTTTGTAGTTCGGCATGTAGTTACCAGTTACTACTCGAAGTAGTAAACATTACAAAAGTTCCGCTCTGTCCCTCCATTGCAAACTAGAAATAGCAAAATCTAGTCTGATTTTTAGCAAATAGTACAGCAAAAGGTTTCTCCGTGTAGGTGGAATACAACTAGAAATTAATAAGCTATTGGGAAAAGGGACTATCGAGAAATGCGACGAATGTGAAGAACAGTTTATTTCGCCTTACTTCCTTGCTCCAAAACCTGATGGCTCGAGCCGTTTTATTTTTAATTTGAAGGAGTTGAATAAATTCATTGATCCATTACATTTTAAATCAGAAGATGTTCGATCCGCCCTAAATTTGGTATCTCCAGGAGATTTCATGGGTTCTTTAGATCTCAAGGATGCCTACTTTCTAGTCCCTATCTACGAAGATCACAAAACATTCCTTCGGTTTAAATTTGAAGAGAAATGTTTTCAATGTTTGTGTTTACCATTTGGGTTATGTACTTATCATTTGGGTTTTATAATAAATTTCGAAAAAAGTTCACTAATTGCCCAGCAAAAATGTATAAACATCTAGGTTTCATTATTGATTCTATTAATTTTTCCTTGAATTTGACGGATGAGAAGAAGAAACAAATAGCAGGTCTTTCGAACCAATTTGGAACGGGGAAAAAATTTATAAAATTTGGAAATATTGCGGAGTTTTTAGGTGTATTAACAGCAGCCTGTCAAGCAGTAGCTTACAGGTTCATTCAGTGTAAACGTCTAGAAAGGCAAACATTCTTAGCATTAGAATTTAATGGTGAAAATTTTGAAGGTAGAATCTATATAATTGGATCTATGAGAACGGATTTTGAATGGATGAAACAAAACGATAAAATTGGATCAAATCCAATTACAAAACAAATCTTTTCCCTTGAAATTTTGTCCGACGCCTCATTGTCAGGCTGGGGGTCTATTGTAATGGGGTTACAGCTTTTGAATTTTGGAGCGAAATGGGAAGAAAAAATTATATCAATTACCTTGAGCTTCTAGCTACTTTTTTGCGTTAAAATTTGTCGCTTCAAAGCTGTCACATTGTGAAGTCCTACTTCGGTTAGATAATTGTACTGCTATCTCATATGTCAACAGAGCTGGAGGAGTTAGATACCCGCACCTTAGTGAACTGTCGAGAAGTATATGGGAATGGTGCGAAGGGAGAAAAATTTGGCAAACAGCGTCTTATATCTCTTCTACTGAAAATATAGAAGCTGACTGAGCATCTCGTAATCTTAACATGGATTCCGAATCGGAATTATCTCAATCTGCTTTTAAAGAAATTGAAAGGCAACTTGGCCCTTTCTCAGTAGACTTATTGGCATCTAGATTAAATATTAACTGTAAAAAGTTCTACTACAGATTTCCAGATCCGGAAGCAAATACTATCGATGCTTTCACTGTGTCTTGGGGTAACGAAACTTTTTATGCTTTTCTTCCCTTCGCACTCATTCTACGTACTTTACGAAAAATAATGAATGACAAAGCAACAGGTATTATCGTAGTACCATTATGGCCCACACAACCCTCTTTTTACTTCACTCGTCACTGAGCCCACTATAACATTCAGACCTGATAAGAATTTATTAATATCTCCTTCCAGAGACAAGAGACATCCCCTAGCATCCCACGTTTCATTGGTGGAAGGCAAATTATCAGGTCGGCTTATTTAAAACATGAATTATCAGGAGATATTGCGGACATGATGGTTAACTCTATTACTACATCAAAACTCAAACAGTATAAAGGTAGTTTGAAATCCTGGTGGGAATTCGCTTATTTAAGAAAAGTTGATATTTTTAATGCAAAAAATTCCGAGATTCTTAGTTATTTAAATGATTGTTTTAAAAAGGGTGCAAGTTTTAGTACGTTAAATACTGCTCGTTCTGCAATTTCAATGATTTCAGTGAATGACAACAACAGAGACGGTTTGATTTCTCCGTTTTTAGAGGGGGTCTTCAAAGAAAGACCAACCAAACCAAAATATACCACGGCATCGGACATTACTACCGTACTTAATTATCTTGAAAAATTACATCCTCTGAAACAACTTGAATTGAAGGACACTGCAGAAAGAGTAGCAACATTACTAGCTCTAACAACGTGTCAGAGGTTACAAACTCTTGCTAGTAAACATAGATAATATAGTAAAATCTGATATGGCTATTACTATAAAAATTACTGAATCGATAAAAACTTCAAAACCTAAAGCTTTTCAACCAGATTTAGCTCACAGTTTTTTATAGAGAACCAAGGACTTTGTGTATCCTCTGGAATCTTAGAGTGTACAGATTATGCCCAGGAGTTAAGGGATAAATGTAACAAAAGATTGTTTATTGCTACGATGAGACCTTATAAAGCAGTATCTTAACAAACTATTGGATATTGGGTTAAGTTATTACTAAATAATGTGGGTATTGCTTATAGTACGCGATACGCGGCAGTATCTAAGGCTCATAATCAAGGAGTAGATACAGCAACTATAAGACGTACTGCTGGATGGGCACGTTTTTTAAATTTTATAACAAACCCATCCAAACTTCTAATGAACATTTTGCGCAAGCGATATTAAAGTAAATTTAAGCTGATTATACTTGTCATGATTATTGGTTCAAATAAAAACTCTATAAGATATAGAATGATCGAGAATTATCACTCAGCCCCTAAAAAAAACAATATTATCATCGAGAACGAGACATGGAATATAATTGTAAGATCAAACGAGCCCGCAAAAAGCGGGCGAAGTTTGATCGAGATTATATGAAGTGTCTCTCGTTTGAAGATGATAAGTTACCTCCCTTATTTACCAACTTTGAATCCGCTATCATCTTCAAAAATAATCGTGATAATTCCGGGGCACGTTACAGAAAACAATATGAAAATGGATGATAGTGAGAGTATTTTGGCGGAAAGGAACGTCATTTCAAAATACTTATGCGCTGAACGTTGTGATGTTACGCATGACAAGCATGACTATACACATGCCAGAAACAAACTCCGCAATCCGCTCATATCTATTTGCATCCCAAACATCCAAATGTTTAGGATTTCAATACCCGCATTTTTGTTACAGATAATTTCTATAAAATAAAACGTGAGTGATAGTTTTTGTGAATTTGAGATTGATATAAGGTGAATGTTAAGTTTGATAACCTAAAGATTGTAACTGATTAGTTTTTCACTTTCAGTGATAACGAGATTTTATAAACGTAAATTAAAAGAAAAAAGTCAGTTTTTATTGTGTGAAATATATAAATAAATTTTCAACATTCAGATGTGGTGTGATGAGAATATGTGAAAAACAGTGTTCAATAAAATCAATTATAAAATGTCTGAAAATAAATAGTCTATAAATAAAAGTAGACTAGGTATGTATGCCAGGATTTGCTTAAAAATTTGCAATTCAACTATTTTGTATTCAATAATTTAGGCTATTTAAATTCAAAAAAATTAATTTAAATGAATAATTTTCTATCGGAACTATTGTTCTTGAATCAGATAATACCCATTCATAATCGCTGATGAATGGGTCTCAGAAAAAAATACGTTTGCCCATTAAAAAACAAATGTCCTCATTCAAAAGTCAGCCTAACCAATGGGTGGCAATTTGGAATTCCAGTGACAGATACGCCATTCAGGAGTCATTAAAACCCATTCAAACGCAAGTGAATGGATTTTTGTTTCCTGGGTGGAACTTCCTCCACTCGAACGTCGCGAACACGTGCAACGACGCATTATTTTATCATTTCTGTTTTGTTGTTGAATTATTGTCGAATTTTTGTCGAATGTTTGTTTTTTCATGATTTAAATATTTGTGGTTCCACGGTAATATTTTCCAAACATGGATCTCTATGGAAGTGGTAAGTTTGATGATATCATAATATGAATGTATTTTTTTCTCCTAAAGGTAGCAGTTGATTTAAAACAGTATCATCATAATTTATTACTATTCCATTTATTTTCACTAATTTGATTATTTTGTGCAGAAGAAATTGAAATTTGAACTTTTCTTATATTAATTTTTAAATTTTATTTAATTTAAAATTAAAAGTACTCAAGTAGTTTACTTTTCAATTAAAATTATAAATCATCATAGTTAAATTTTCAGTTGAAAAAAATTCATTTTCAATTTAAGAAAACGAACTTTCAACCTAAGAGATGAATTTTCAAATAAAATGATGAACCTTAAAAAAAAGCTTTTTAATAAAGTGGTTCAATTTTTTGCCCAAATAGTAGAATTTTAAATGAAAGAAAAAAATAATTTAATTAATCAACCAAAAATAAAATAGTACATTGTTAGTTTTAAAAATTAATTTTTAACAAATAGAAAAGAGTTTTGAACAATTTAATTAAACTTTCGAAAAAAAATGATTTAGGTTTTATTTTAAAGGATTAATTTTAATAGATTTAATGCTTTCACGATGATTCATTCAATCCCAAAAATCCACAAAAACAACATTCCACTCTGACCGATCGTCAGCGCAATAAACTCACCAACTTACAACGTAGCACGCTTTCTCGTCAAAAAACTGAATCCTTTCACAGGAAACTCTATCACAGATCACACATTAGAAAGATACAACAGGTTGACATTCAACCAATCTCACACCTTTGATAGAACACTGTCTCACTAATACCTACTTCTCTTTTAATAACAAATTCTACGAACAAACCTCAGGAGCAGCAATGGGATCTTTAATTTCACCTGTAATAGCCAACATCTTCATGGAAAATCTAGAAACTAAAATATTTAACAAATCCAAGCTTAAACCGGAATTTTGGTGCCGTTACGTTGACGACACTTTTCTCATCTGGAAACATGGACTAGATGAAATAAACAAGTTCTTCGATTTTATCAATCAATTACACCCTAATATACAGTTCACCATGGAAATTGAACAAAACGGAAAATTGCCTTTCTTGGACGTACTAGTTTACAAAAGATCTGATAACACAATCGAACATGAAGTTTACAGAAAACCCACCCATACAAACGGATACCTACATGCCTCCTCCCAACACCACCCATCTCAAAAGCAATCGGTCATCAACTCCCTTGTATACAGAGCTGTCTCCATAACAGATAAAGATAACTTACAAAAGGAATTACAAAATGTTAAACAAATCCTAATACAAAACGATTACACAAACAAAAAAATTGATAAAGCAATAAGAAAATACACTCAAAAAAACAAGTCAACACAACCTACTAAACAAAGAGAGAGAAAAACGTTTAATATTTTAAGCCGAACAACGCACGATATGAAAAAAAAAGTCAAGAAAAGAAAAACGTTACTTTTTGAAAGCCCTACAAAATTATCGTAAAAGAGCGAAGCACGAGATACGTGATCAGACAGTGTTCGTTAAAGCCGAAAGAGCTTCAACAAAAGAGAATTCACAATCACCAAATTACAGTTGTCGATGATTTGACCTTTAATTTTAAAAGGTCTGTGCGCAAATGCGGGAGAAATACAAAGACCGAGCGCGTAGCGCGAGGTAAATACATCATCGAGCGCGAAGCGCGAGACAAATATATTATCGAGTGCAATGCGCGAGATGTAGATATTGTCGGGCGCGAAGCGCGAGAACCAACAGTCGCGCGCAGTAGACGCGCTCAAACTTGCGAGCCGCGCGAGATGAGAATGTGCCCACGCAGCGGTCGAATTTTTTTTGTAATTTTTATTTTATAAATGTCTTAAAAATCCACGTATTAAATTTGTATACATACTAGAAAAAAACACGTGCGCTGCGCGCGCGATTATCATTTATTTCGTCTCCCGCAATTTTTAAATTAAAAATATATTTTTGTGATATTAATACAAAATTTTTGTATGTTATAGTATCTTTTATCTATAATAATAGAAATAAAAAGCAAGGCCAACATTTTTTATAATTGATGAAAATCCATATCTTAGCTTTAAATTAAAATTGTTCAAGACTGTGAATTGTATTTTTGAAATCTAATTATTTTTGTTCAAAATAACCGATTTCCGGTTTAAATACAGTTAATACAACATCTTATCGTTCATATTTTGTAAAGATTTTTTCAAATTTATGGTTTTATTAGGAATGCCAATTTTTCATTAAAAAAATTAACCTAACATTCATTTAAAATAGTGAGTCTTCTTTGAAACCTAATGTTTTTTGTTTAAACTCATCAATTTCCTGTGAAAAATGTTAACATATGCTAAAATTATTCGAAAATTGTTAATCTTCTGTGAAATCTACACCGAATCCCGGTGAAAAACGCAAATTTAAAAAACAATTCTTCAAACATTTTTTGTCTTTTTTGAAATCAAATTATTTTTTATTTCAAAATATCTACTTCTGGTATAAAATTACAATTTAACCTACAATTATACAAAAATTGTGATTCTACTCTGAAAACTAATGAGTTTTTAAAATTTAAAATACAAATTTTCGACGAAAAACACTAACATAACATAACAAGAAAATATTCAGAGAAATTTCTTCTTTGAAATGTAATTATGTTTGTTTAAAATAATCAATTTTTAGGGAAATCCGTTAACATAATACAAAATTGTTGAGAATTGTGAATCTTCTTTCAAAGATTTCAAAAGATTTGAAATATTTTAAGGCATCTTAAAATATTTCAAGGAATTTTCAATATATATTCAATAATAATTCAAAGGGATTTCAAAGATTTTACGGCATTTTTAAAAATTCTAAGAAATTTGCAAGAGATTTAGAAGATTTCAAGGGACTTTAAAAGATTTCGAGGGATTTGAAATATTTTAGGGTATTTTAAACGATTCTATGATTCTTAGATTTCCATAATTCTATAAGGGATTTAAAAGGATTTAAAATAATTTTGGTTATTTATAAAGATTCCAAGGAATTTTCAATAGGTTTCATGTTTGACTCAAAATACGAATTTCCGATTTAAAAAAGTAATCTAATCCAAACTTGTTGAAAAATTGTGAATCTTGTTCAAATTATAATTATGTTTGTTTACATATACCAATTTCTGATGTAAACCGACAATTATTATTATTATTATCGATTAGCGATTCGAACTCGAAAGTTCATCGCCTCATCTACCCGAAACCGCCACACATCTCTATCCTGTGCATCCTCCATCCAGTTTAAGTAATCATGTCCTAGTTCTTTTAGATCATCCCTTACATTTTTCTCCCATCTGATTCTCGGTGTGCCTAGAGGTCTCTTACCAATCGGTTTCCCTCTTAAAACTTGCGCCACTGTTCTTGCATTGCCCATTCTTGCTACATGCCCCGCCCATCTTAGTTTACGCGCTTTCATTACTCTATTAATATTTGCTGACCCGTAGAGAGCGTGCAGCTCATCATTATGCAGTTTCCTCCATTCACCAGTCTCTTCGTCCCTCTTTGGACCATAGATTTTTCTAAGTACTTTATTTTCAAAAACTCTAAACCTATTCTCCTCTCCTTTCGTCAGCGCCCACGTTTCACATCCGTACATAACGACCGGCATTATTATTGTTTTGTAAATTCTTACTTTGATGTTTCTAGATAGCAATCGCGATTTTAGTAGTGTGTTTGCTGCATAGTAGCACCCATTGCCAGCGTGCAGCCGTGCGTTGATTTCCGTTTTAATATTATTTTTGCTAGTTATAATAGACCCGAGGTATTTAAACTCGTTAACCCTTTCGAATTTCATATTTCCGGCCATAAGATCCCCGCCTACATTACTTTGTTTGGATCTGACGACGGTCATATATTTTGTCTTTGATTCGCTAACTTCCAAACCAATATCTTTGGCTTTTGTGATCAAGATCTCTGCGTTTTTAGCTACGGTTTCTTTATCATCCCCTAGTAAGTCGAGATCATCCGCATACCCAAGAATTTGTATTATCCCATTGAGGGTTGCACCGGTCGGATTCACTTGTACTTGTCTGAACACGTATTCTAAAACTAAGTTGAAAAGGACGCACGAAAGTGCATCGCCCTGTTTCAGGCCATCGCGGATCGCAAACTCTTCCGATAAACTTCCGTTTGCACGTATTCTACCCCTACTGCCGCTTAAGCGTATAATAGAGTCGTAAGCTTTTTTGAAATCGACAAATAGCTGATGCACTACTTCATTAAATTCCCATTTCTTTTCTAACAGTTGTCTAATTGAAAACATTTGATCGCTTGTAGATCGGTTTCGGCGGAATCCACACTGGTAATCCCCAATGATTTCCTCGGCAAAAGGAGTTAGTCTACTTAAGATTACATTGGACAGGATCTTATAACATGAAGGCACAAGTGAAATTCCCCGATAATTGTTACAATTCGTTTTATCGCCTTTTTTAAAGATAGGAATAATAATAGAGGTATTCCATTCCTCCGGCATGCGTTCTGTTTTCTAAACTGCGCGTATTAATTTACAAATTTGCCTTGTGAGGCAAGGGCCTCCATTTTTTATCAGTTCTGACGGTAGGTCGTCGATGCCCGCGGCTTTGTTATTTTTTAACTTCTTTATGGCCATTTCTATTTCTATATCAGTAGGATCATCAATTAATAGATCAACAGTGTGGATTTCACCGAGATTACCTTCAACGGGGGCTTCGCGTACATTTAATAACTTATCGAAATAGTTTTTCCATAAATTCAGTCTCTCTGTCGCATTGGCTACTAGATTGCCATTTTCGTCCCTCATTACTTCCGTTCTACTTTGAAAGCCTTTCCTTATAAAATTGATTCCCCTGTACATCTCACGCGGGTTATTTTGTTTATTATGCGTTTCTATTGCTAGTATTTTATTCTTTTCGCACTCCCTTTTCTTGGATCTATAAAGCCTATTTGTACTTTTACTAATCTCGAGATACTTCTTATGTGTTTGATCGCACTTATTTTGTAAACTAATTAGTTTGGCCGTCCGACGTTTTTCAAACCAAAGTTTGCACTCTAAGTCAAACCATGGTTTGCTTTTGGTTACTTTCTTTAAACCTATAGTAAGTTTCGCGGCTGTCTTTATCGCCTTTTTCATATTGCTCCACAGGGTTTCCGAGTCCTCCACGTAATTATCGTTATCGTCTCTCTGTTCTTGGAGAACGTCGAAACTATTAGAGATCTCAACTTGATAATTTAATATTTCTGTTGGTGTTTTAAACTTATCTATATTGAAACGAACTGTTGGCTCTGTGCGGCTTCTTTTGTTACTTAACGCTAGCCTAGATCTTAGTTTTACCATCACGAGAAAGTGGTCTGAATTTAAATCCGCTCGCCTGCACGATCTTATATCGAGAATGTTTGTATGACGTCTTCTGTCAATTAGAACGTGATCAATCTGATTGCGAGTGTTACCATCTGGTGATGTCCAGGTGGCCTTATGTATATTTTTATGCTTGAAAAATGTGCTTTTGACAACGAGGTTCTTTGAAGCTGCAAAGTTTATTACTCTAGTCCCATTATCATTACTGACGTCATGCAAACTTTCCGACCCTATTGTAGGCCTATACATCGGTTCTTTTCCAATTTTCGCATTGAAATCTCCCAATACTTTTTTTGCGTCATACGTTGAGAACTTATAAAAAACCTGTTCGATTGTTTCGTAAAAAAGATCCTTAGTATCTTCGTCTTTGTCCTCGGTGGGGCAGTGCACGTTGATCCACACCTGTTTGCTGAAATTACCCTTTAGTACAATATATGATAACCGATCGCTAATGAATTGAATGTCGATAACCGCTTGCGAAATTCGTTTATTAATGAGAAAACCGGTTCCTAGTCTGAACCCCTTAGCTCCCCCATAGTGAAAAGTATAGTCATCCTTAGAAATTGACGCGAAATCGCCCGGCCAGCAGGTTTCTTGAAGTACTATTAAGTCAGTATCGTATTTGATTGCGATCTCAATGAGTTCGCTAAATCCGCCAGTATTTAGACTACTCGCGTTCAGAGTACTACTGGGTCTAAGTATGGGAGCTTTCCGACTTTGACAAGGACCGTGTCAACTTGTCGTCAGACACATTACAGTTTCATCCTCGTATCCTAACACCCCCCTGCAAGGCAGCGCGCCTACTGGCATCAATACCCCTCTGGCCCTGTGCAGGCGAATCATTCCACACATCCCTTGCGGGCAGTGTCATCACTGCGGTGTCCAATGGGGTAGCAGGATTTTTCCCTTACAAGATTTTTAGTTTTGGTTCGGGTAGAGTTACTAGGTGGGTACACGCTGCACCTCGGCTTGCCAGAACCCACCCATTGCGTATGAACGCGAATGGGTGAGTCCTCCCAAGCTATGGTTGTCGTGTACCTATTTTCTACCAGTGCTGAGTTCACCACACACACGACTGGTTCCTATCGGCTGTCCGCGACTGCTTATTCTTGTATTCGCAGCTAACCTTAGGGGCTGTTCAGCCTCACGGGCCGTTCCTCTATCCGCAACATGAGGACGCGCTACGTAGTGGTGACAGGAAACCCACCGAGCAGGTAAACCGACAATGTAACCTTAAATTGTTCAAAATTGTGAGTAATGTTCAAAATTGTGAATATTCTTCAGAATTGTGAATGTTCTTCGAAATCAAATGATTTTTCAATAAGAATTGGAATTTCTGACAAAAAAACATAACCACAATTTCCAAATTGTTCAGGATTGTGAATTTTATTATTTCAAACAAAAATCTATGGATTTAAATCTAATGATTTTTTTAAATACCAATTTCAGATGAAAAGTGCTAAAATAACAGAAAACTGAAAGTTGTTCAAAAAATTAGTATCTTCGAAATCTATTAATTTTCTATTAAAAATAGCAATTTGACAGTGCAAAATACATATACAACCTAATAGGGGACCTCTAAATCATATCCGATTTTGAATTTTTCTTGTTTGAAAAATTTGTTTACTGAAAAGGCAGCCTTATAAAATGAAACACCCTAATGTATAAGTAATAAAACATTAATAACAAAACGAAATAAGTTTCATTATTTTATGCACCAATATTTAAATACATTTGAGATTCTAAGAAAAAAATGCATCAACTTCATTATAATTTTTATTTACATTCATATGTTTTAAAACGTTAGAAATGCGCATGTAACTGTGACACTGCAACAACGTAAATGTTATGTTTTCTTGTCCACTGAGTCTTTTTAATCATTTTAAAGAAGATAAATAATAGGAAAAAAGATATTTTTATTTAATAAATCAAGAACATCACAACACTAAAATTAATTAATCAATTAACAGGTAGGCGTTTAATTGTTTACCTTTTAATTACTCTTCAGTTCTTAATTTTCATACAAAATTCGAACAAGATTTAAAAAGTTGAAACTCAGGGTGAAAAACAATTTAAGAAGCTTATGAATTTGTTTAAATCAATAGCGCTATTATGTTAGAAAGAATTTTCGGCACCAGGTCCTCAAACATTTTTAAAAAACCTATAAATATACCATAAATAAACATATTTCTCAAAGATTGAGGCATTTATTTGATCAAAATTATCACATTATAACAATTATATTAGAAAATTATTTTGACTCAATCTAAAACCATGCATTATGAAGCCTAACGTTTGCGAGGATCCAGTTTCTATACAAAGGATAAAGTAAATTCATAAAAACATCAGGATTTTCTCGAGGATGGTTGACTCCACTCCAGGAATAAACACCAACCAGTTTACCAGCAACAACCAAAGGACCACCAGCATCACCGACGTTTCCGTATTTTTCTCCCCTTCTGTCAAGAGTACAAATATCTTGATTCGTAATCAACCTTACGTCATGGTAAAAACGTTGACACTCTTCTACGCTGATTGTAGGGATAAAAATGGATCGTAATTGTCTGGACACTACTAATCTGTTTCTAAAATTTTTAAAATTAAATTTAGAATAAATCAAAATTTAAATTCCTCTTCAAAAGCATGTGACCTATCCGATTCCTACCTTACCAATTCCATACGAAATGGAATATCTAGCTGAAAGGACCCTAGATAAGGTGCTATCTCGGTAGAACAATGTAAAAAGGGGCTCTAAAGTAGGGAACCTTTCTATTTGGTCCTGCCGAGATAGCACCTTGTCATTTGAACACGTCGATTTTACAATATTGATCATATCTCACCCGCTTCCGTAAACGTGTCCCCAGCCACTCAAAGTAACATAAGAATTTGTCGGTAAAATTCCATTGTGAATTTCTATTCTTCGATTAGGTGAATGTATCAAGTCGATAGGTGGTTGAATGATGAGCAAGGCAAGATCGCCAGTAAGTGTATCCTCATTGAAATGCGGATATATAATTTTTTTTGTTATACTTCGTCTTATTCTACCACCAACATGCATTGAAGCAGTTAGAACGCTGTAGGTTGCATTTTCATCCTGAAAGCATTGAGCTGCTGTCAGGATAATTTCAGATGTTATTATAATTCCTCCACACTCATTATGTTCATTTTTTTGAACATTGACAATATATGGAACTTTTTGAAGTCTGAATGCTCTATTCCCACGCGGTGTTTTATTAGTTACCCGTTTATGTCGAACGTGAAGATTCGATGATTTCTCTGCAAGAATGATAAAATCATCAAATTATTTTATCAATAAACTGAATTCAAATGAACTCAGATAGAACCATGGTCGTGGCGAAAAAATAAGATTTTTTTTAAGATGACCCTTATTGAAGTAGATAGAAATATATTACAATATAGAGTAATAATATAGAGTCTATAAGAAAGAAGCATAGATTGTATAAGTTTTAAGTTCCCAATAGACGTTACATTATGCATCATTGTGTAACATTATGTAACATTTTACATAAGTATTAAAACTATAGGACCTTAAAAATCCTTACACAAATTCTAAGAGGTTCAACAAGGTCTTTCGTGGAGGGCGATTTAATTACAGTAATGACATTCAGATTTTTTACTTACCAACATTTTCGTCTAAACAGGTCCCAAATCCTTGAGAGAAAATGGCACAAAGAATTGCGAGACAGAAGGAAATTCGTTTTTCCATTTTTCAGAAAAAATCAGCGAAACTACTGATGGCAGATTTAAAGAACAGGGAAGGGAATCAGGTTTATTTATACCCAAAAAGTCACTTGACTCGGGGGTCCTCGTGATCCGTAGACGTTATGTACATACGCAGATAACAATTTTTAGTGTGCATATATTTCTTATATCATCTGCTTATCTTATCTGTATTGTATAACGCATGGAAAAAAGTGGATCTCAAATTATTGAATTTGGCATATTGACAGAGCAGGACGAACAATGTCAAAAAGTAAGATTCACTGTCTCACTCAGTACCGGGATTACGGTCGTAACAATGTCACATAAGGAAGTAATTACTCGAATATCAGCTAATTTTAAATTCTTCTTTTTTTATGGGAATTTTGAAACATTCCTCGAAAATCTTGACTTATTTTGAAATGTCAAAAACATTTTAGTTTCTTAAAACAATTTGCAACATGAAAGCTGACTTCCTGGGGCCAGAATTCATAATTTATCCATTACTGTAAGTTTTTTCTGTATCAAATTGCCTTTGATCTCAATATTTGGTTCAGACAAGCGATTTTACCACATTATATTGTAAAATCAAAACCAAATTCGAAATTACATAATTATATTGCAAAATTGAATAGAGATTACAACATTTTATTATGTATATATTATACAATTGAGCAGGCTCAGATTCAAAACAAGCCGTGATAGAACCAAATATTTGCAAGAATCCACTTTCTGCAAGTAGAATGAGATAAGTTCATGCAGATATCATGATTTTTTTGGCGTGGATTATCTCCACTTGAAAAAAAAATCCAACTAGTTTGTCAGCGACAACTAAAGAACCACCAGTGCCGCCGTATTTGTCTCTCCTTTTGTCAACAGTGCAAATATCTTTATTTATAACCATCCTCACGTCACCGTAGTTAACGGTGCCCGATTATGGGCACAAATATTGACAGAAGTAATTCAACGCGATATTGTCCTATATTACTTGGGCCCATCCACTCAAAGTAGCAAGAGTATTTGTTAGTAGAATTCTATTATGTATTTCTATTGATTGCATATATGACCATATCAAGCTGATACGTGAATAAATGATCAGTCCGATCAGCGTTCGAGATATTTTACACAGCAAATACATACGTAAGGGCAAGCGATTCTTTTCGTTTGTAAATTCTCTCCGCACTCGATCACTTCTAAAACGCAAGAAAGACACAGAGTTAGGTTCTTTTTTATTTGTATGCGGATGACGTTTTAGATGTCTTGTATAAATTTTAGGACATGGCAAAGTGCTTTGTGTATCTTTTTCTGTTGTATTTTTCAACATTTTCTACTTTCCTTATTTTTAAACAGTGTTTTTTTGCAATAAATATTATTAATTAATCATATTTTTATCGACACAGTCCGATGCAGCTTTCTCTTACAAATCCAATGATACCAAAAACTCATTTTTCATAAAAATGTAACTTATGTATCTTTTTAGTTTGGACGGCAGTATAATGAGTCAATTAAAACTCTGTATTTCGGATTTACCTCACGAAAGCAGTGAGAAGCTCTTAAGACAATTGCACTCGTTAATATGCTTCCTACCCATTCATAACGTCCATTTTTATGAATATTGGCAATATAGATAATTTCATCATGCCTCGGAGGTCCCTTTCCATGCGGTGTTTTATTAATCATACGCTTCTGATGGATATTAAGATTCGACATTTTCTCTGCAGGAATTATCAAATCATCGGATGAATTTATCAAAAGACCGAATCCCTAAAATCAGAAAGCCTAACTTTATGTACCCCCCCCCCCCCCCTAATTCCACTAACCTACCGACCCGTTCCGGCCTTCCCTCTCAATCCCTCTCAACCCGCACTAGACCCACCCCCACCCACTCTCCTGAATATATCTACCTACCTACCCTTCCAATATTCCCCCTATTTCAACCCTATGTCTTACTATAACTTTACCGCTTCTCCCTGTCATCCTACCACCAACTCGCCCTTTACCATCTGCCCCCGACTCTTTACTTCCGTACTTACCCTACCTATCCCCTCCACTCCGCTCACTCAATCACCTCTCAATTAGCATCTTCATCTCATCACCCCTTCCCCAAGCCTACGTTTTCCTCCCAATTTCCCCTCCCCATAGCATATATCATCCTCTCTCCCGCTCTCCGAGAATTCTGATCCAAGCTCTCAACTACTGTCTCAAAGCCTCCACCTCCATATCCTTCACCACTGTCTCTTCCTCTTCTAACATATAATACATTTCACTCTCCCCATTCCACCTACCCCTCGTCTCTTAGCCTCTTTAAACCCTCAGACATCCTCCCCTTTCCTAAAACAAAGTCCTTTCTCTTAAAATACACCCTAATCAACTCTTTTCACCATCGCCTATACACGTCACCCTCTTCATCTTCCCATCATTCATCAATCAATCACTTTTTCCTCCTCATTCTACATTTACGTACCGTATATATGCGTAATTCCTCCTTCTCTCTATTCCTTTTCATGCATACCGCAACCTCTATCCAAGGCATCCCCCCCCCCCTAACCCTATCAGGGTGTCCAGCGAAGACTTACAATAATATTCCCGTATATTTCCCTGCAATTCCCGCAGGCATTTTGAACATTCCTGTGCCGTAATCATTTTACAGAAGAAGCAAAAAACCTCTCTAGAGGAACAATCTACAACTGAATAAGTAAATTATTTATTTTTGTGTAGGCGGATGGATGTCATCATCTAGTGGAAATGACGACGAACTTAACACTGTTTAGCTTTCCCTGGCATTATAAATAAAAATACTAGTTAAATCGTTAAGAAAGTCATCTGAATTGCATATTTTTGTTTATTTCATAAGCAAATAACACTATTTTAACAGAAGTAGTCGTGAATTCGATCTCGGGTATTTGCACTTTGTTTGAATTTACAATTTTATGGTGTTCATTTGATGAGCACTTTGCTTCCTCATTATGATTAATTGGCAAATATATTTGCTTCCTTATAGAGGAAGTCAAAATAAAAAAGACGCATAGGTCAACCAAATTATTTCAAATTAAGAAACCTTTTCTATTCTTGCATGAACTATGAATTATGTTAATGAAAGAATAACTTCCTTACTCTTCAATAAAATGTATTATTAATGTTAATTAATTGCAAAATAACCCTCTCTCTGTGTTACAATTGCTTTAATAAATTTAAAAAAAATGTTAATTAATTAATTTATTTATTATTATTGTCAATCGATTCATTGAATTGATTAATTAATTATTAATGTCAATCGATTTATCTATACCCAGCGGTCACTGTTATATAACTGGTTAAGAACAAGGTTAGACCTTAGATTTGCATCAACTTTGAATTATCGTAAAGAAAAAAGTTTTACTGTAAAAAGCCCAGTTTTTTTTTCTAATTATAAAGTGTTCAAAAAAGGTAATAAATATTTTTTTTAAATCCTTTAGTCAGTTTTGAGATATTATTATTGTTATTATACCATTCAGCCATTTCCCTTTCGGGGTAGGCGTGACTCACTCGGAGAGGATGGCAGTAATGTGGGGGAGGGGATATAGATTTTTAGATTGATTTAGATTTAATTGTGAAAATAAGCCCTCCAAATTTCATCAATTTATCTGCAACCGCCTTTAAGTTATCGTGTTCACAAAGAAGTGTGACTTATTGTGTTAGATATTTTTTAATTGAGGAACGTGCAATTAAATGAATTAAAATTTTTTCGAAATTGCTACCAATACAAAGCTATCGCTATGAGGAAGGAAAAATGCAAGATTTACAGTATTAGTACAACATTTAAAAATTTTAATAATAAAGCTCCATATGTTAAATAATTGTCAAAATCCTATACTGACCGTCGAATCGTTTTTAAAAACTGAATATTTTACCTGTTTACTTTTATTCATTCATTTACTTTCAATTCTTTCAAATTTTTAAATATTTGAATACATTTAAATACTAAATTTTAGGATTAGAAAAAACTCAATATCGTCGAAAAGTGGACTTAGCACCGTTAAGCTTTCTCTGTTTCAGTTATAAACTAATTTACTTTGGCATTTTAAATATGAAGGAATTAAAAAGTTTATTCTCATAACATTAAAATTGCAAACATGTACTACATTTTTTAATTGTTATTTAACAATCTTTCGAGTTTATATTCGTCATAAAAACTGAAGAATTTGTATACTTTCATAACCATAAATATGAATGATTTTATTATTTTTTATGTGTTTACTTATTATAAGCTTCTGATAGACTGCTGGTAATTTTGCAGTTAAAATTTTAATGCAAATAAATAAATTATAAGCATAACAATCATTTTTTATTTATCATAATAAAATATCTATAAAGAAACATTATTTTCTCTTGGAAAAAATAGATATCCTTTTCAGATATTTATTATTATTTAATAAATAAAACTTTTTATTACGATCTCATGTTCTAATAATTTCTTGTTAATTTAGCATATTAACTTATTTTCTAGATACATATATAACACTTATCAAATACACACATATATATATATATATATATATATATATAACACATATATTACAAATACTTATCGGTAAAACAGGATCTCAGAATATGTAAACACAATTAAAAAGTATAAAATAATTATTATTTATGCTTGTGATAGAAGTAAAATTCTTTAAACTTTACAATAATAATCCAAGCGGTGCACTTCAAAATATCGACAATTTTGCTCTAATTGTTACAAAAGCATGAAATTTGGTATTAAAGATCCTTTCGGCATTAGCTGTGCCAAAAAATTTTCCAGAATTTTGTTGTTTTGTTTAAAAAAAGGGGGAAATTTTTTGTTTGAAATGTAAAAACGTTTTGCTTTCAATTAATGCACACTGTTAAAAATGTTTGCAATTTTAGTATACATGGGTATATTAAATTTCCTATATGTTTACTAAATTCATTACACTTTGTCATTTTAGTATACGTACGTATACTAAATTTCTTTTATGAAGTTATATGTATACTAAATTTATCAAAGTGTACAATAAGTTTCTTTCATGTATATGAATTTCATAGCTTCTGCGTACTAAAATTCATATACGTGTTTACTATATTCAGCTGCGCAAGCGTGTTTCGATTTACGCGAGTCGGGCAACGTGGCCGGTGGCAGGCTCGTATGTCGCTGAATTTTTTTGAGTTTCTTTAAAAGGTATGTTTAATTTATTAAATTAAATGTAGCTCAACGATATGATTATTTGAAAATTGAAACTGTGTTCTTTAATTTAATTTTTCATCCGATCATGTTTACAGATGATGAAGACGGAACCCACGCGAAACGGAACGCGTATACTGAATTTAGCATATGCGTATACTAAATTTCGTATACATGTATACTGAATTTAGTATGCGCGTATACTAAATTTCATGTACGTGCATACTAAATTCAGTATATGCATATACTAAATTTACTGTACGGCTGGTATACTAAATTTAATTTCATGTTGTGCATTTTTGCTTCCATTATATGTATACTAAATCTAGTACAGATTTTTCTAACAGTGCATGTGAAAGATCAATGCTTTTCAGTAAATAAAAAAATAAAAATGAAACCAAATTTTTATTGACGAAGTCAAAATAAGGACAAAATCTGAAAAGTGTATTTAGGCCATATTGGGTAATCCATATACTCAATATGGCCTATTATATTAGGAACAAGAATAAATGTTGATTTATAACCTTATGTCGCATTTTGGACATAAAAAAGTTTCTTCGTCATCCTTCCTTAACCCAACGCATTCTTCATGCACATAGGTCGCACAAAAAACGCACATTCGCATGTCCTTCGTCACATCTTCTTCATAGATATTGCAGTTCCAAGATTCTTTTTTTTGCTGGAGGTTTTGCTCTCTTATTGAATGGGTTTTTTCGTTTAGGTTTTGATGCTTTGCATTTCTTCGCACTATCATCAGAAAAAAATAGATTTCTTCAATACAATTGGTCTGTGATTGATAGCTTTCTGTCTGTTACTAACCCTTATATGGCCCAATATGGCCTATTAGGCCATATTGGATCCTTCTTATATTGCAATACATTTTTTCCAAAAACTAACCTATTAACGAAGAATAGCTAAATGTGGTTTCATTCATTGAAAAGAAAGATACACACACTATCTACAGGTACAAGATCAATTTTTACAATCTATTCTAAATAATGATTATAAGCTTCAACTTGCTCGCACTAAATAATAAGAGACAACAGTAACAAAACACTTGCGCGCAAACACCTCCCTCAAATGTAAACAAAGCACTGGCGATGATTTATGATTGTATGACTTCATGAGCCGTTTCGGTTTAACAACACAGATATATTGGGGGCCCCACATATCTCAGTATTGACGTAATTACAGAGATCACGCGATTATGGAAATGTTGAAATGAGCATTTGCAATTAAATGCAATTGGTAGAACTGTCATTGAATGTATCGCAATGGATTTGAATTGACGCAATGCATTTAAATCGTAAAGATGCAATTGGTGGCAATTCATCATTACGGAATGATGTCAACAAAATTCGATAAATATTATTTGTATTATATTGTTAATTTATGTCCGAAGTCACTTTTTATTCTCATTAAACAAAATTAACAAAATGGCGGCAATTTTTGGAAATAATGATTTCTCATTTTTGTCAAAAAATACGAGAGATGCAAGAAAAGATCACGCGAGAAAATGGTTCCTCTTAAAAATCTTTACCAAATGTTCCTGTATCACTTATTAACAATTTTCACTGTTTTCGAAATATATCCATACGTACATATGCATTTTTTCAAACAATTACTATTTTTTGCTTTCTGTCTCTTTAAATACGTGTGAAGTATCGTTTTTCTGAACTGCGCAAAAAAATGGATAACTATTGAAAAGTGGTATAGGAAATTTTTACAGGCCTTTTAAAGAGTAAAAATTTTGCTGATAAAACTTTTTTCGTATCTAGCGCATTTTGAAAAAAAAATGTGAATTTTTTATTGTTTGACAAATCGCCCCCATTTTATTAATTTGCAATGTTTTTAATATTTAAAAAAAATACTATTTTCAAAAGAGTGTGAAATCCCCCACTAGAATCAAAAATAAAATTTTTATCTTCAGATTTTGACAAATTAGCGCCTCTTCATACCCTTAAAGCAAAAAAGAAGTCCACTCTTCGGATTTCATCTTATATCAAAGACTTGATGAAAGAAAGAAAAAAAACGTAGATTTGCTAAAAGAACAAAAAATAGTATTATTCAAGCCGAATTTCGTAAACTGAGAAACTTAGTTCAAACCAAAATCAGGGATTCATACAATCAATATAATTACAATTCTATCAAAAACAGGAATGAAAATGAAAACATCTGGTTTCTCTTAAGACGACTTGGACTTATTCCTCCAAAACACTTGGCTCCTGATAACAATTTCTCCCCCGCAGATCTTTTAACAGCCTTCACCACAAAATCCACACTCTTTGGAAACAGCACTCCTTCCCCGTCCGCAGTTCCCTCTACCTTTGATGATACTAAATTATTCTTTTCAGACATATCGCAAAAAACCCCAATTAAAAAACTCTTAGAGGTTAAATCAAATGCTCAAGCTGCTGATGGTACTTCAATTAAAATGATTCGCTTAGCTTTACCAGTCATTTGTCCTATTCTCTTGCATATCTATAACTAGGGTTGCCAAACGTCCTTTCTTGGAAGGATTTGTCCTTCTTTTTAAGTTTTTAGTCGTGTCCTTCTAAGTCCTTCGCACAACCCAAATATCTTTCCTTTTAGGGATAATGGGAATTTTCTTTTCATTTTATTTATTTTTGGCGTTTTTCTGCGTATCAGTCCATTTTTTTCGTCTTCTGCGCTTGCCTGCAGCAAATAAACAAGATTGAAAGAGATAGAAATCATAATAGTCTGTCTCTTTTCCTCTTAAGAAGGTGAACTCACTTGCGCAAGTTGAATTACAGTTTTTCTAAATACTGTGTTCCTACCTGACTTAGAATTGTAAGAAATTTTATAAGAAACTGCTACGAACGATGTGATTTAGATTTAGTTTGTAAACTATAAGATGAGTGCTTTTGAAGTACTCAAGTGCTGTGTTTGATACATATTTATTATGAATGTTAATTCATATTAACAATAAATTGTTTTAAACAAAATAAAACTACGTTAATTAATTATATATATATATATATATATATATATATATATATATATATATATATATATGTATATATATATGTTCGGTTTCGGTTTCGATTCCTTCGGAATAGAACCGAAGGGCCTATGACAAAGCCACCGAACGCGTCCTCGGGTTGCGGATAGAGGGTCCCTGTACCAAGGGTTTCTGCTGAATATGGTTACAATAATTAATAAGCAGTCGCGGACAATTGTCCAGGGATGGTCCCGAAGGAATAACTCCTAAGCGAAGGCGTAACAACCGTGCCGAAAGCTGAATGGCACCTGGGTTAGGTGTCTCAAACGGTGACTCTGGGATACCGGGCGACCTCTCAGAATATCAGCCTTATCCTTGCACGCGGGGCTCTACAAGGATGGAGTAACCCTTTCCCTAGCTGCTCGTGGGAACAACAATGAAACCACCCAAACACCAAAATGTTGTAGATGCGGTTCAAGACAATCGAACGCGCAGAGCACCCGACAATGGGTCGGCAAACAATGCCGATCAGCCTAGAGTTCGGGGTGCTGAAAATAATTTAGATGGAAACACGACGACGAATCGGCGAAACGCCCACATTGAGTGGATGGATCGACTCAGGGATGACGTGCTAGACTGCTACGATGCCAGCATTATCCCTGTTCGCGGAGGCTTTATGGCGCGTATGCACACTCTGTGGTGCCAGAAACACCCAGAGCTTCAGCACGTTTCGCATCAGTCTTTGCGAAATCAAGCCGGCTACCTCCGGAAAAATGGATATGTACGCGGAGCGCTTCCCCAACCGCTGCTTTATCAAGCTGCAGACGAAGATGAGGAAGCGACATTGAGACCAACCGCAGAAAGCAGGCACCTTCTGAGAGATGATCGCAATTTCATTACTAGAAGGAACATTAACATGCAAGTTCCTCCTAAGCCCCAAGATCTGGCTGAAATGGATGCCTTCCTTCGTGGAGATATCTCGCAAGAGTCCGACCTCTGGACCATCAATTGCTCAGTTATGGTGCTGCGAGAACTTTGGCTGATTCAAATCGAAGGCTGAAACCAACGATGGATCAAAAGACCAAAAGACGCTTGCATCAACTGAACAAGAAGATTGGATGGGCAAGACAGAATGCGTCCCGTGTTCAATGTGTGATTGACTACATAACATCTGGTAGACCGTTTACGGAAAGGGTTCGAAAGTTCGCCCAAGAACTAAAGGATCTTGAATCATACACTAAACAAGTCAAAGCTGCTGACAATCAAGCAGCATATTGTTGACAAAATACGGCTGTTATCTGACGCAAGGAGGAGAATACAGAAGAGGGAGAAATGGATCAGGGAGAATCAACCGTTTCTCGCTGACCCATCGCGCCTTTTCAGCGATCTACCTGTTTCTGTCAAAAATCCACCCAAGCCCAAGGAGGTAGAGACTTTTTGGAGAGAGGTGTACAAGATCCCGAAAACACTAGAGTTGAAAGAAGATACTTAAAATATCATCCGCTTCAAGGAGTTTTGCGACAACCTCATAAAATCTGAGGAGGAATGTCCATCAATCACTGCCGAAGAGGTGAAAAAAGCACTTAGAGGCACGAAGAACTTTTCCGCTGCTGGACCAGATTGTATCAAGAACTTTTGGTGGAAGAAGTTTACTTTTACACACCAACATTTGGCCCGCATATTCACCTCATATTTAAAGACGGAGACGCCCATTCCGCAGTGGCTGGTGTTAGGACGCACTATACTCCTGCCAAAAAAAGGCAACTTGTCCAACCCAGAGAATTACAGGCCAATAACTTGTTTGAACACACTGTATAAGATCTTTACAGCTCTCCTTAACAACAGGATTGTTCGACGAATTGAGCCTGTATGGCGAGAGATGTACGAACAACGTGGCTCGAAAAAAGGTGTAGCAGGCTGTCGAGAGAACCTGCTAATTGACAGGTGTGTCTGTAAAGACGCTGCAGCCCATCAGCGCGTCCTGTCAATGGCCTGGATTGACTACCGGAAAGCTTTCGATTCAACCTCTCATAGACTTATCATCTGTCTGTTGGAAAGCTTGAAGGTACATCCACACATAGTGAGATGCATACAGAGATTAATGTCTCTTTGGAAAACTAGATTTACTATCTCATCTAGAAATTATCGTGTGACAACGAACAACGTCACCTTCCAGAGGGGCGTCTTTCAAGGTGATACCATGAGCCCTTTGCTTTTTTGTATCACACTTTTGCCTCTATCTCTCGCACTACGAAATTCTCCTGGATACCTCTGTGGCGACACTAATCACCGCGAGCATAAGGTCACTCATGTATTTTATATGGATGACCTGAAGATCTATGCCTCTGGTAGAAGCAAACTTCAAACTGCTATAAATATTTTCAAGAACTACACAGGAGAGATTGGGATGGACTTTGGCTTGGACAAGTGTGCCAAAATTTATCTGAAGAAAGGAAAGATTACTGGCGTTCCCAAGGACCCTGAGCTTGTGGATATAAGTGTTATCAGTCATCTTAATACTGGAGAGACCTATACATACCTGGGCGTGCCTCAAAACCGCATTTAGGACGTAACATCAGTGAAGGAGTCTCTCCGAAGCAGATACAAGCATCTTCTTCGACAGATTTGGTCTTCCAATCTTTCGGCGTTGAAAAAGGTATCTGCGACTAACATGCTTGCCGTCCCGGTTCTACTCTACTCGTTTGGGGTAGTTCAATGGACGAAGAACGAGCTTAAGGCCCTTGATGTCATTACACGTAAGATCATGCATATGCATAAAAGCTTGCATATCAATTCGTCAGTTCCGCGATTATATATTTCACGCCGTCAAGGCGGACGCGGACTTCTGAATCTAAAGTGTCTTCATAACCGGATTGTTCTAAGTACAGCTTACATCGTTGTGAATGGCAGAGATCCTCTCCTAAAGATGGTCAGGAACCACGAGATGATTGGCGAAGGAGCGTTCCTTTACAAAGCCGCGGAGCAAGCGGCCGAGACCCTTGGCCTGAATTTTAACATCAGAAGTGAGGAAAGTGCATTACTTCATCTAGATGCTTCACTTCTAAAAACCAAAGTGAAGAAAGCAGAGGTTGAAAATTTTCACCAAGAGCTACTCGACAAGAAAATGCACGGAAACTTTCACAGAAATGTAGAAAAACAGTCCTTGTCGAAGGAGCAAACTTTTGCTTTCCTCAAATCATCAGGGCTTAATTCAGGTACAGAGGGTTTTATTTTCGCATGCCAGGACGGTGTCATTTCCACCTTAGCATACCGTGGGCGCATTTTATGTCAAGAAGTTCCCAGTGATAGGTGCAGAGCATGTCATGCACACGCTGAGTACCTAGAACACATACTATCAGGGTGCCCGACCCACGCGGGAACGACGTACATCTATAGACATAATGCGGCCCTAAGAGTGCTTTTTTACCATCTTTGTCGCTCTTACGGTGTTGGCCGCGACCCTGCCCTTCCTGTACGCTCCAAAAGAGATAGAGTCGATTGTCCGAAACGAGAAGTGCCAAATTTTCTGGAACTACGATTTTCGGGCAGCAGTCTCTGTTGCGCACTCGAGGCGTGACATTGTTCTCCAAGACTTCGAGAAACGAACTATATTCGTGATCGAATTCTCGGCTCCGTCCGAATACAACATCACTGCAAAGGAGAAAGAAAAAGAGGATAGGTATCAAGACCTTAAAAGAGAGCTACAACGACTGTACCCAAAATATTCCGTACAAGTAATTGTCCTTGTGATAGGTGCTCTCGGAGGTACGAAATTATCACTGGTTCGTAACCTTAAAGCCATACCCGCCTGCCAAAAATATGCCAAGGCACTTGCGAGATGGATGCAGAAAGCTGTCATCCTTGGGTCGCTTCGTGTCCTCAAGACACACGAGGGTTTCGCCGGCCTGTCGTTGTGATTTTGTCGTTGCCTATGACCACCCATCTCACGGTTGTGAGACGTGGCCATAGGTGTGATTTACCGCGGTGCTACTGGGGGCTATTGACATTTTGTTGGATGGCAGTTTCTCTTAGTGGGACCCTGCGGTGGTTGTTTAACTTTTTTTTTAAATTATATATATATATATATATATATATACATATATATATTTTGTCCTTCCAACCTGCCCTAGGCAGATGGCAACCCTACTATAACGCATCTCTACATAGGTGGGAATATTTCCTGATACCTGGAAAAAAGAGGCGATTATTCGTCCTGTTCCTAAAATATCTAACCCTACCTCTCCCAAAGATTTCCGCCCGATATCCATCCTTGCCATCCATATGCCATACGCCTGGTCTAAACCTTTCAAAGGCATTGTCCATCAGCAACTTACTGTACATATTGAAACTAATACTTTAATTGACCCAATGCAATCTGGGTTTCATGCCAGGCATAGTACTCTTACAGAACACTTAAAGTAACTTCTGACCTTAAACTGGCATCTGATAGAAGGGAAATAACGGGTGTTGTCCTTTTTTACTTTTCTAAGGCGTTTGATACAGTTAACCATA
>CAKNYM010052307.1:49625-90107 GCA_932195095.1 Andricus curvator
TTCTGATTGTGGGGAGGTTAAGAGTGGTGTCCCTCAAGGTTCCACGCTTGCACTCACTCTACCCAGGTGGAAATATTATATATAGTTTATATATAGTGTGAAGTTTTATATATAATATTAATTTGTTTTATACATTTTTTATATAAAACAAATGAATATTATATATAATACTTCACACTATATATAAACTATATATAATATTTCCGCCTGGGTATTTAATATTTATACATCTGAACTTGGTAGTGAACTTCGACACTGCAACTATCACAAATATGCTGACGACTTCAAGCTATACCTCTCCGGGCCTGCCACTCTTCAGAGCTTACTTCAAAAGGTACAGGAGGATATTGATTTGGTGGTGCAGTGGGCCTTGACAAACGGTCTCACTCTTAACCCTGCTAAAACTAAGGCTATAATCACAGGACATTCTTCCTCTCCTTCACTTGCAACAATTGCAACCTTGCCTCCTCTCTTGATCGATGGGCATCTCATCCCCTTTGTGGGTTCTGTGAAAGATTTAGGCTATATTCTTAATCGCTGTCTTACTTGGAATGAACAAGTTGTGGATATTTCGAGGAACACCTTTAGAGTCCTCCAACAGCTTAACAGGAATAAAGAATCACTTCCTACTGCAACGCGTATCCTCCTGATTAAAAGCCTCATCCTCCCTTTCTTCGACTACGGCTGTGTGGTATATGACGATGTTACTGATGAACTGAATGCCAAGCTTGAACGTACGCTTAATGCTTGCATTCGGTTCATCTATAAGATCCCAAAGAGCGAACATATTACCCAGTTTAGAGAAATAGCAGGACTTCTTAACGTTGCCAAAAGAAGACAATTTTTTATATGTAACCTACTTTATAGCCTATTTAGTCATGAAGCTCCGCACTATCTCTTTAACCTCTTCTATTTTATTTATAAAGATCAACCGACACATTCAAAACTCCGTGAAAGGAAAACAGTACTCAAAATTACGCCAAACAGCACGTGTAAAATGCAAAGATCTTTCATTATTCGTGGTGCTCGTCTTTGGAACAAAATACCTATAACAATTAGAAATGCACCTTCACAATATCACTTCAGAAAACTCCTTTTTGGTTACTTATTTGAAACTTCAAATCCTAATCTCGAAATTATACATTGGTAACACTTAAATCCTTGAGTTTAAAACATATATAAGCGTGCACATGAATGCATTTACTTTTAAGCATGTATATTTGCGTATGTACAGTTACGGTATTACTCGTAATAGACCACATCTAATTATGTGTATTTTAGTTTATTTCCTTACTCTTGTTCAATACATATTTTTAATGTTAACCGTTATATCAATCACCGTCACATTTTAATTGTAATATGTATCACCTGTTCCTTATAGGGCTATCCAGCCCTAGGAACTTTTCATGAATAAATACAGAAATACAGTATTATAGCATGACTTCACGATCATGATAGGAAAGGTTTAAATATCAGGAAGGTTAGCATAGTTAGCACATCTTGACATGGGAATGCATACGCCTTTTTGGAGAAAATATTCAAAACGTAACAGTAAGTTATAAAGGTCTGAAAATTAATATTCTTCAAGTGTAGAATGCTAGAATAGGTGAAAATGTCAGCCGTCAGTCATGGGACTGCAGCTGAATACAACTTTTTGGAGAAAATATTCTGGACGTAAAGGTAAGTTATAAATGTCTGAATAGTCATATTTTTCAAGTGTAGAATGTATTTTCTCAGTCTTGTCCCATTCTTTTGTCCATTGACGATCTTTCAGTTTCACGAAATACAAGCAACTGTCCGAAATTTGAGGTTAGAGTACCCGATCTGATACACTAACCTGAAAGTTTGGATATTTTATTTTATTTCGTGACACGGAAAGGTCGTCAATCGACAAAAGAATTGAACATGACTGAGAAAATACATTCCTCACTTGCGAAATATTACTATTCGTACATTTCTGACTAACTTTTGCGTTTAGAATATTTTCTCGAAAAAGTCATCTGCATTCCCATAATGTCATGCTAAAATACCCAATTCAAACCAACGAGGGCTCCCCGTGCCTTTTTTTTTAATTTGTCAGCCACTGACGCGGATGCGAGAGCGTACAGGGACCGTGGTGGGAGGTAACGGAACTGCGCAAGTGGAAAGTACCGTGTAAGGAGGAGGTGAAATAGGGGAGACGGGAAATAGGTGAGTCACACATTCGCTAAGGTATGAAACTGTTTCCGATTACACTGGAACCTGGATTGAATTATGTTTTCGGGCATTGCTTGCAGTGGTCTTGTTACTATTACCAGGGACTCCAAATGTAAACAGGCAGGGTCGCATGAATCATTTCTGTTGGATGTGTACGGATGACGTAACCTGATGCAGCTAACGCGCTGAGTGCGGCCCTCCAGTTGTTTGTCACGCTTGACTGTACCACTACCTCTCCTCTCGACCCCGCAGCTCTCTCATCTCGAAACCGCCGTCGCATCAATTCTCGGAATATAATAAATCCGAGGTAACTAATTCCAGGTTTCAGTGTACTTTTCACATGAAATTCGGACACACTCAATGAAAACTTTTCGTCCTTTCATATAATTTTTTTAACTTATGGGTTGATTTGGGTGCCATTCACTCCTGCTAGAGGGATGATACTTTCTTGAAATATTTTTTATATGAAATTCTGCCATTACTATAAGCGAAAACATTTTGACTCGTCAAATGAGTGTCTTTTTACAGCATTTTTTTAACACAAGAGGTGGATTTAGGGTGAGTTCCACCTGCGCCAGAGGGATAACACTTTTTTACGTCGCTTTTGGCATACCATTTTTTCATTATCAGCAAAAACATTTCAACAACAACAAATTTCTTGCGTTTTTCGTAAACGTTGCGAATTTCCAACTCATCAATTATTGGAATTTATTATGAAGAAAATAGTAAGTTAGTAAAGAACAATTTTTTTTTAAGTCCGAATTATAATTCATAAAATAATATTATCTCAAGAACAACAAAAATTGGAAATTGAACATAAAAATTATGAAACAATCCACAGATTTTCAACTTATCGAATAAGGAGTTTTAATTAAACAATAGATAAATTGAAGGGTTGGAATTCAAAACCGGCTAACCCACAAATTTTAAATTGGTCAAGGCGACGTAAAAACTGTCGCATATTGTTATTTTGATGAATTGGGAGTATCGTGTTGATAAATTTATTTGTCCTTAGTACGATTAGCACTTATAAGAAGTTTCGAGCAAAAACCTCAACGCTATACTGGATAATAAGCTTTTTAAAATTTCAACCGGGTAATCCCGGGGTCGCAGAATTCAAAACCGGCTAACCCCGTCATCCACGCTCATTTCTCCATTTTACTGAGAGATAGCGTAACAGCTGGTGTTATGTAATTGTTATGGTAATAATAATGATTATTAAAACCTAATAATTATCATCATTATTGTTTTTATGACAATATAATTTTTTTTTGCAATAGACATAATTGTTTCAATGCAAAATCGAAAATGACATTATACAGAATGTTAGTATTAACTTTAAGTTTTAAAAATTACAAATTTAAGCTTTAATTGTCAAATGTGTGCAATTGTAAAAGTTATCAATATCTTTAACTCACCATGTGAAGATTATAAGTCTGAAAATTTATGTTCAAGTAGACGAAAATGGGAAAAATTAGCTGAAGTATTAAAAACATAAAATTTTGGACTCGTAAATGGAAAATTTTACAATTTAAATAATTTTTTATGCAATAACAACGAAACAAATTTTATTCATGAAACTCATTATTTATTGTAATCCATTCAGCGTTATTAATATTCCAACATTTTTAAGTGTAACTTCTTGTGGCGCACCATGAGTAAAAATACTTTCAGATGGAGGGCGAAATGGATTTTGAACTTAGTGGTGTAAGATGTAAGATGTCATGTCATACTCACTTCCCCCGCCTGGTCTAGGCGGCAGCAATGTTGAGGTACACTGGGACTGCGGTTTACCGCTTACAGCGGAGTTGCACAGATTACGGTTCGGCACTATAAGAAGCCACAAGCAAGAACAAGGAGAAGAAGAAGACGAACGGTTCGGAGAACCCCGATTTACCACGAAGGCCATTAAAGCCATGCCCGAAACCCCCGGTAAACCAAAGTCACTATGTATGTATGGAATTCAAGGAATTCGTGGCATCAAGGAATTCGTGGAATTCGTGAAAATCAAGGAATTCGTGAAATTTGGGGAATTCGTGGTATTCAAGGAATTCGTGGAATTTAGGGAATTCGTGGAATTTTTGAAATTTGGGGAATTCATGGAATTCAAGGAATTTATGGTATTGAAGAAATTTACGAAATTCATGGAATTCAAGAAATTTACGGAATTAATGGAATTCATAATGGCCAACAGCCATACCACGCTGAAAAAACCAGTTCTCGTCAGATCACTGAAGTTAAGCAGCGTTGGACGCGGTTAGCACTTGGATGGGTGACCATTCGAGAAAACTGAGTGCTGTTGGCACATCGTGGGTGTGGTGAGCCCACACTTGTAGTTATTTACTACAAGTTATCAACCTAGAAACACTACCCGAATCGGGTAGTGTCACGCCTACCCCGAAAGGGAAATGGCTTAATGGTATACATAAAATTCACGGAATTCGCGGAATTTGTAGAATTCACGGAATTCGTGTAATTCAAGGAATTCTTGAAATTCAAGGTATTAATGGAATTCAAGGAATTCATACCACGCCATACCACGCTGAAAAAACCAGCTCTCGTCCGATCACTGAAGTTAAGCAGCATTGGGCGCGGTTAGTACTTGGATGGGTGGCCATTCGAGAATACACCCGTCGTGGGTGTGGTGAGCCCACACCTGTAGTTATTTACTACAAGAAACTATCCACCTAGAAACACTACCCGAATCGGGTAGTGTCACGCCTACCCTGAAAGGGAAATGGCTTAATGGTATACATACACACATACATACATGGAATTCAAGAAATTTACGGAATTCATGAAATTCACGGAATTCATGAAATTCACGGAATTCATAAAATTCACGGAATTCATCAAATTCACGGAATTCATGGAATTCACGAAAATTAATGGAATTCACGAAAGTCAAGGAATTCATGAAATTCACTAAATTCAAGGAATTCGCGGAATTCATGGACTTTACGGAATTCACGGAATGCATGAAATTCACAGTATTCATACTGAAAAAATTTTGGGCGAGCTGCTCGCCCACGTGATAGAGCTGCAACACCAAATGCGTCGCGTGCTGCTCGCCCGCGGCTTGGTGCGGATTCTCTCTCTTGTTGGGCACGCTGTGTGCCCACATTGGAACAGCTGTAGCCCCAACAGTGTTGGTACAGTAACGCTCCGTTTAGACGGGAGAACGGCATCCCCAACCCGAGTTTCGCGCGGAGTTTGTTTCATCCGACAAACGGTTTGTCGTATATATTCGTGCTTATTTTATTTTTACAAGTGAACTTTTGATCTTGGATGATTTCTTAGAGAAGAATAACTTCTCGCATTTACGCAATGACCTCAAATGTAAATAATTTATCAATACATAAGCCTGCCGTCGTGAACAGGCGCGTGTACATAACCTATAAGCTATAACCTATAAGCTATAACCTATAAGGTAGAAATTTCGTATTTTTTTGGTAAAAAACGTTAATCTTTTTTGGGATTTGATTTAAAATCAAAATATTGTTTGCTCGAAGTATGAACTGTTACATTTTTCGTTCAGTATTTATCTTTTTTGGTTGAAAATTATACTACTTAGTTGAACGTCAAACTTTTTTGTTGAAAATTAACTTTTTCGTGGATGGTTCATCATTATGGTTAAAAACTCATGTCTTTTGTTGAAAATTTAAGTATTTGGTTGGAAATTAGCTTTTTTTTTAAATTTTGGTTGACTCTTTCCTTTTCTCCTTTTTTTTCTGTTGGTATGTATTTGTCTCTAATGAGCCGAAAAGGAGGTTGTTTAAAAATCTAATTTTGATTCGTGGTTTTTTTCAAGCTCTGATTTCGGTACATAAAATTGTTCATAAGAAAGCAGATTTCATTTCAATCTTAAATTAATTTTTAAATAGAGACAACTTTTTACCTTAAATTGTCAAAAAAACAACTATTTTTATTTAAATACTGTACCAAAAATGTTTTTAAATGTTAGCTAATTTAGAAATGTATGGTTGCTTGGATTATATCTTTTGCTATTTCGAAAATGTAATAATCTGAATAGATTGGTTGAGAATCAATCACAAAAAAATGTCTCTTATTTTTTTTCGGATTTTGGAACAAGTTTCAGGAATCTTTTCATTATATCTACA
Organism: Andricus curvator; assembly: GCA_932195095.1. Classification (NCBI taxonomy): domain Eukaryota; kingdom Metazoa; phylum Arthropoda; class Insecta; order Hymenoptera; family Cynipidae; genus Andricus; species Andricus curvator. The sequence goes on from CAKNYM010052307.1 coordinate 55,943, forward strand.
TTTGAATACTGAAATATATACTTTTAAGGTTTTCGAGACATTGTATTACGTATCATCAATTCATAAATAAAAGTTTATTTTATACCTGATGTTGAAAATTCTTTATCCTTCATTCATAAAAAAGACATAATAAGTACTGTGAGTGACTGTTGTTAAACATAAACACACATGATTATTATTAACGTAGTGTCTAGGCACACCAAAATATTTGGTGTATCGCTCACCGTATTTCGGTGAACCTATTAGGCGTCCTTTCTAGTTTCTCCTGGGCACACCCAAAATATTTCTTAAATGCTTATCGAATTTCGGTGAACCGAAAAGGTTTATTCTATGATAATAGTTTCAATTGTTCTCAACATATCATATTAACAACTGTCTATGTGTTTCATTTAATGATAACAATTAGAATTATTGACATAATTTCCAGCACAAAATCAGTCGCAGCAAGTTTTATAAAAAAAACATATTTTATACACGACTATCACGCAATTGTTTATAAAACTTGTTAATAAAAATTGATATTGTTGAATTAGACTGAAACTATTTAATAGAATCGGCAAGTAACATCATAAAGTCATACGCAGAATATTTTTAAAAACCAAAATAAATTTTTCCCTGTAACAATAGACGAATATAATACAATTGTTTATACAATTTGTTATAAAAAATTAAATTTTTGTCTTATAATACAACTTTCGGGCTAAAAAAATCATAAAGTCATTCCCAACAACTTTGTATAGAAAAATTGTTTCCGTCCCTAAAAAGGTACGACTACAGAACAATTATTTGTATAACTTGTTAATAAAAATCATGAATTTTTATGTTTAATTATTTTTTCACTTTAAATAACATTGTCAAGTATTTTAAAATTATTTTTCATGCGGTCAAAATATTTTCTCGTAAAAATTCGATAGATGTCTATTAGTTTATACCATTTTTTTATAGCAATAAAATGTCTTTTAAACAATTTATTCCTATTATATTTGTATCTAGGCATTGACTATTATTGATTTCTGGTGTACTTAATTGTTTACACGATCACAAAATTCAACTGCGACCTGCTGCTTAATTTGTGCGCGAAAATCTATTTCTGGACTCGTGGGGCAATTGCTTTCTCTTTTGTGGGACTGCAGCGTTCCCAACACGCGGGAAAGGATCTGCTCGCACGTTTGGCACTAATGCTCACTCAAATGTGGTGTGGCCGCTGCACCGACCGCCGTGGTGGCGATGCGTTCTCACTAAGAAGAGAGTTGCTTGCCCAAATTTTTTTCAGTGATGGTATTCGCGGAATTCGTGGAATTCTTGAAATTCGTGGAATTCGTGAAATTCAAGGAATTAATGGAATTTAAGGAATTCAAGAAATTTACGGAATTCGTGAAAATCAAGGAATTCATAGAATTCGTGGAATTTGCGGAATTCGTGGTATTCAAGGAATTCGTGGAATTTAGGGAATTCGTGGAATTCAAGGCATTCGTGGAATTTTTTTAATTCGGGGAATTCAAGGAATTTATGGAATTGAAGAAATTTACGGAATTCATGGAACTCAAGAAATTTATGGAATTAATGGTATTCATGGAATTCATAAAATTCACGGAATTCGCGGAATTTGTAGAATTCACGGAATTCGTTAAATTCTTGTAATTCAAGAAATTCGTGTAATTCAAGGAATTCTTGAAATTCGTGCAATTCAAGGAATTCGTGAAATTCAAGGATTTAATGGAATTCATGGAATTTAAGGAATTCAAGAAATTTACGGTATTCACGAAAGTCAAGGAATTCATGAAATTCACTAGATTCAAGGAATTCACGGAATTCATGGACTTTATGGAATGCATGAAATTCACAGTATTCATGGTATTCGCAGAATTTATGGATTCCCGGAATTCAAGGAATTCAGGGAATTCTGGAAATTCGTGGAATTCGTGAAATTCAAGGAATTAATGGAATCCAAGGAATTCAAGAAATTTAAGGAATTCATGAAATTCGCGGAATTCATAAAATTCACGAAAATTAATGGAATTCAAGGAATTCACGAAAGTCAAGGAATTCATGGAATTCACTAAATTCAAGGAATTCACGGAATTCATGGACTTCACGGAATGCATGGAATTCACAGTATTCATAGTATTCACAGAATTCATGGAATTCGTGCAATTCAAGGAATTCGTGGAATTTAAGGAATTCGTGAAATTCAAGGAATTAATTGAATTCATGGAATTTAAGGAATTCAAGAAATTTACGGAATTAATTAAATTCACGGAATTCATGAAATTCACGGAACTCATGGAATTCACGGAAATTAATGGAATTCAAGGAATTCAAGAAAGTCAAGGAATTCATGAAATTCACTAAATTCAAGAAATTCACGGAATTCATGGACTTTGAGGAATTCATGGAATTCACGGAAATGCGTGGAATTCACGGAATGCATGGAATTCACAGTACTCATGGTATTCGCAGAATTCATGGATTCACGGGATTCATGGAATTCAAGGAATTCATGGAATTCACGGAATGCATGGAATTCACAGTATTCATGATATTCGCAGAATTCATGGATTCACGGAATTCAGGGAATTCGTGGAATTCTTGAAATTCGTGGAATTCTTGAAATTCGTGGAATTCTTGAAATTCGTGGAATTCTTAAAATTCGTGGAATTTAAGGAATTAATGGAATTCATGGAATTTAAGGAATTCAAGAAATTTACTGAATTCATGAAATTCACGGAAATTAATGGAATTCACGAAAGTCAAGGAATTCATGAAATTCACTAAATTCAAGAAATTCACGGAATTCGCGGAATTCATGGACTTTACGGAATTCATGGAATTCACGGAATGCATGGAATTCACAGTACTCATGGTATTCGCAGAATTCATGGATTCACGCAATTCATGCAATTCAAGGAATTCATGGAATTGAAGGAATTCATGGAACTCAATAAATTCATCGAATTTATGAAATTCATGGAATTTATCTCTAGAGTCACAGAGATTTATAGCCAAATATAGAAAAATTATAATTTTTGAGTCATCTCGAAATTCAAAATTTTCTAAAACATTTCCTGTTGGTACTAGGAAGTTGTAAATTTTCCAGAAGCGGAAGTAGTAACAAGTTAAATCCGAAGAAACACTTTTTGAGGGGGAAAAATTAACTTCCAAGGCCAACGTGATTTATAGGCCAACATAGCATAATCGTATTTTTTCATCACCCAAAAATGAAAAAATTTCTCTTCTGGTCTTAGGAAGTTGCGAACCTTCCAGAAATGAGTGTAGTAACTGGATAAATCTAAAGGAACTACTTCGCATAGAAATATCTCTTATTCTAAAATAATGGGTTAATTTAATTCCCAAAATCCAAATTTAGGGCTCTGCAATTGATTGGAAAATGACTGGCACTGCCAGTTTGACCTCAAGCCAGCAGTGCAACTTTTGAAAGAAGACCAGTATTAACTTCATCAAATCTCTTTTCCTACCATAATTAAGGACTCATTTAAGGCTCGCTAGTACCATAACAACCAATTTTCCACAATCAACCCCTATCATTTAAAGACCACCCCTAAATTGGAATTACCGAGTCATTATCAGAAAAAGTACGTCAAAAGATTGGACTACTGTTCACCTGTGCGAAACACTCAAACCCCGTTTTCCTTAAACAACCCGCAATACTCGAAAGTAGCTGTACCTAAAATAAAATTACAAATTTCAACAACAAGAAATTGATACATGTGTAATTTTTTTGCTTCATCCGGGCTTCAAAACCCCCACGGAAGAATTTCCGAAAATCCACCCTAAACACTCAAAACCTAAAATTATGCATTCAAAGTCAGATCCAATTTTCGAAAATCAATTCCAAACATTGATGCCTTCGATCACTACTTAAAATGCAAACAACTGTTTTAGAGTTCTGAGTCTAGCTAAAATAGTTTTAAACTTTCGAATAGATTTTGGCAATAGTTCAAAGGTGAAAAAATTTACTTCTTGAAGATAGGCGGTTAATTTCATGTCTCCCTCATTTTTGAAAAAGTTCCTTTTTTTAAGACTAGTGAATGTAGATTTATCAATATTTTAGAATTCCTGGTATTCTTCAAAAATAGTTCCAGTGAATTTTACAAACAAAAAATCTGACGAAATAACCATCTCCCAGTTTTTGGCATTTCAATTTTTCTTGTATCATTATTTAGTCCCGAAATAGTTTGTAGAGTTCTGCAATAGCATAATTTTTAAAATGTCAAAAACCTAAAAGATAGAGCATTTCGTAAACAGGAAAAACATTTTTATTATAAATATCTGCACAGGAATTTTCTTCTGTAACTTTTGAGTTGTTTCAAAGCAACTGAATTCAATCGATAAATAACTCATATGTAACATTAACATTAAACAAGCTCTTAATTATGGTATGAAAAGAAATTGGATGACGTCAATACTTGTCTTGTTTTCACATGTGGCACTACTGGCTTGACATCAAGCAGTCATTTAAATCCCGGTTGTATTTAAATATTCTAATTTTAACTGTAATTAAAAGTCCTTGAAAGACCTTAAAAGATTTTCCAAAACTTTCGTTCAATTTTAGATTTAAATTAAATTTAACATTGGATTAAACAAAGTATATTCTAAAACAAAAAGAAAACTGTTTTCCTTAGCATCAAAATGTATTTATAAATTCGAGCGAGCATATATAAAAAATACATCGAGTATTAACTTTTTTGTTAGAAATGTATAAAAAATGTCTGTTTTGGTCTCTTATATCTAATCATACAGTTCAAAAACCGTAATTTCTTTACTTAGAACCCATTTCAATCAATAACTCGAACGGAAGATGCGGGTGAGTTTTAATCAAACCCTTAATTTCCGCAGATTTCATCACATTCTTAAAATGCTGCAAAATGAAAGCAATACAATGTTCTTTCATTTCCTTTCCATCATAGTCGTCAGCTAATTTTAAATTCTCAATCGCATTTGTCACAGCTATGTTCTTCATCAGAACTTGTTCACAGATATTTTTTAAATCATACATTTCGTAGAAATGAGCTGCCTTAAAAATTTGAAGAGCCAATTGATCCAATTTCTCTACCCTCCCAGTATAAATATATCTTAACAATTCCATGAATACTTCAGGCTCGATATCGTTTACTTTTGATTCGTCGATATTGGATTCTTTTTTGGTACCCGAAAACATTTTATTGAAATATGGACTCTTGGAGGCAAGAATAACTTTATGAGCGTGGATTGTTTCATTTCCTACATAAAGTACGATATCGCTAAAATTTTCATTGTTAATGAAAGACTTATATCCTTTCAGTACACGCAAGTTTTCGAGAATCGAATCGGAAGTGTTTTTAATCTCGCAGATTATTTTTAGATCGCCGTTTTTCGAGAGGGATTCTAGTTCTTTTGTGTGAATGAAATATTCAAAACCATACCGTTTGTCCTGAACTAAGTCACCTGAAATAAACTTACTCCGAGTAAGTATTTTCGTATTCGTATTGTCTAAGATTGAAATAGTGAGATCGAGTGCAACTGATGTTTCACCAGGCAGACAGTTTTGTAGAAAACATCCTATATATGCGAAATTTGGGCACACATTATCGCATTCCGCACACAATTGTAATACCCTTTCCAAGACTAAACGCCATTCAATTTTTCGATTCTGCACCATAACGAAAGATTCTGATTCCAATTTTACTTCCGCTGCGTCAAAGGCATTCTCGCAGTTTTGTGTAATCCACTCAAAAATCGTAGTACGATCGTCGTCAGAAATCGCCTCGGTAGTTCTAAAATCAAAAATACGAAAAACAGATAAGAAAGGCACAAAATCGACTATTTTAAATAATAAGAACACAATTTGTAATGATTGTCATTGTTAGGGCTGTCGCACTATAATTTACTTGAAAAAAGTGACCTATTTAAACCAAAAAAGTGAGTGAATTCAAAAGAATTCGATGGATTTCATAAGGATATCAGGTCAATTTTAACGAATTCAGGATAAATTCAAAAAATAAAAACAAAACAAATGAATTAAATAAAATTCGAGTTAATTCAAAGGAATTGAAGGAAAATGAGAAGAATTCGATGAAATTCATAAAAATTCAAGGTGAATTTTTTTAAATTCTGTAAATTCCAAATATTCCACTGATTTCAGTAAAATTGGAGTGAATTTAAAAGAATTCACGGGAATTCAAACGAATTGAAGGATAATTAATCAAGGATAAATTAATCAGAATTCAGGGATAATTCCAAATTAATTTAAATTGATTCAAATGAGTTTTAAAAAAAGATCAAAAATTTTCTACTGATTTCAGTAAAATTGAAGTAAGTTTAGACAAATTCAACAGAATTCAAGTGAATTAAAAAAAACAACAAATTAAATGAAATTCGAGTGCATTTAGAGAAATCAGAAGAATTTGATCGAATTCATACAAATTCAAGGTGAATTCAAGAAAATTCAAGTGAATTGAAAACAATTGAAAAACATTTAGAAAATTCATTGAATTTGGAATAACTTGTGAAAAATTCACGGGAATTTAAAAGAATTTGATAAAATGTCTAAGAATTCAAGGAGAGTTTAAAAAACTTCAGAGTGAGTTAAAAAAGAACTATAAAAAATCACATCCATTTAATTGAGTAGAATTAATTGAATTTAGAATAATTCAAGTAAATTCAAAAGAATTCAGCGAGAGTTAAAAAATCAAGAGAATTCCAAAGAATCCAAACGTTTTTAAAAATTAGGGATAAATTATTAAGAATTCAGGGAGAATTTCAAATGAAGTACAAAATTTTAAAAATCAAAAAATTTCATCAAATGGAGTAAAATGGGGTTTAACAGAATTCAGGACGAATTCGACAGAATTAAAGCGAATTGAAAAAAAAAACTAATTGAATAAAATTCGAGTAAATTTAGCGAAATTTAAGGGAAATGAGAAGAATTTTATGGAATTCACAACAATTCAAGGTGAATTTAAAAAAAATGGAAGTGAATTGAAAACAATTAAAAAATATGTTAAAAATTCATTAAATTCATTAAATTTTGAATAAATTGCGAAAAATTCAAGGGAATTCAAAAGAATTTAATCAAATGCCTAAGAGTTCAAGGTGAATTAAAAAACAACTTTAAAAAATGCAATGAATTAAATGGAATCGAGTGAATTTATAAGAATTTGAAACAATATAATCGTGCAAAATTTTAAAAATAAAACAATTTCATCGAAATGAGTAAAATAGGTATTAACAAAATTCAGGGCAAATCCAACAGAATTCAAGTGCATTAAAAAAAAACTTTAAAAAAATTCAAATCCATTTGATTCAGTAGAATTAAGTAAATTTAGAAGAATTCAAGTGAATTCAAAAGAATTCGATGAAATTCATACGAAATCAAGATAAATTCAAAATAATTCAAGTGAACCCTACTAAAAAAAAGTCAGGAATCGTCACAAATAGAAGTTCTGACGAATTCTGACATCCTGACCATTCCTGAGGAGTATGACTATTTCTGAAGGTATACGCTAATTCACATCCTATCAGGTCTCATCGGATAGGACCGCAGGTAGGCCAACCGAAAAGGATTAAAAATTAAAAATACATGTTTTCAATGTTGCATATACAGATTCAAAAGTTATAAATTTAGAATCTACGGGTTTCACGATTTCAGATACCTAAAAAATTTCCTAAAAAATTTTAAATTAGGATAAATATAATGTATCTTGTAATGAGAAAGAGATATATGCTTGAAAACGGACCCTAATAAAAGGACTATCCTTCGAACCCAAGCTCTGACGATTTCTGAACATTTTCTCATGAATTCTGACTTTTCCTGAAGATTTCTGTCGAGAAACGTAACAAAAGTAGTCAGAAATGGTCAGAAGTCCTGACTTTTTTTCTGACGATTCTTGACTTTTTTTTAATAGGGAATAAATCAAAATTTTTGAAACCAAAAAAAAAATCCATTGAATTTAGATAAATGGGCGATACTGGACGGTTCTAGGAATTTATCAATATGTTTAAAAACATTAAAATGTGTTTACTGTATTGGATAGAAATTTAATTAAAAGACTTCAATGTCAGAATTATTGAACTATATATTATTTTAATTGTTTCTTTGAAGAAAAATTGTTAAGCTACCAAGCACGAAATACGTATTATCATTCGAGAAGCATAATTATATTCTGAAATATCATAATTCAGGCTAGCCGCTGGATCGGGAAACCGGAAAAATACCGGAAAATTTTTGAGACCTGGAAATGACAGTGAATTTATTTTTTGACCGGGATTTTCACAAGTTTTTAGAAGAAAAATCTATCCAATCATTTGAAATACCTAAATTTTCATATCGCAAGATACATAATGCAATTTAAAATAAGTTTGATTTCAATTTTTTTTTAAATGGAGATATTCCGAATTTTTTAAATAAAATTTGAAGCTTTTAAGGATTTTGAAAGGTTTTAAGATAATACAAAGATTGTCTTAAGATTCCTGGGAAAATTAAAAATGATTTCCCTGCAAAAAACGTCGTATTGAAAAGTATTAAAATGTATTGACATTTTGAATGCGATTCAATTCTGTTTTCTGTTCCAAAAAAAAAAGATTTTAAAAGTATTAGTTCGTACTGGTTCGCATTACACTTCATCACGCTGAATGCGAAACGGCAGTGTCGATGATTCGCATTACAAAGTATTGGTTCGCATTAAACTTCAAGACGCCGAATGCGAGATGGCAGTTGTTGATCTTCCGCATTTAAAAGTATAAAAATAATCAAGCGGTTCCTGTTTATTGTAAAACTTACTTAAAATAATGTAAAATAAATATATAAATATTAATAAATTCAGGGTGTCTACTCAAATCCTGGAGAAAAATTCCCTGACAATTCCAGGTTTTTTCCAGGTATCTCAAGTTTTTTCCAGGTATAATTTTTCATAGCATGGAGCCATTCAAATATTTCGCATATTTTAAAAAAATCGACTCGGAATATGTATACAGTTTCGCGAGTTTATTATAAATAATGTTTTTTTTTCAGTTTCTAGGAATTCAATTAATATTATAACATATTCTTAAATATTTTAGCACGATCAATTGACTAAATAATTAAATAATACTAAAAACATAATTAATCATTTTTTGAATTTGTCTCTTAAATTCCATGAATTTGAACAATAATTCAAACAAATTTTTATTTTATTTACTTATACCTAAAATTTAAAGCTTAAAATTCCTAACTTTTCAAGCAAAAATTTGGATTTTCAAAAAGATAAATGATTTTTTAACCAAATAGTTGAATTTTCAACCAAAAAGATTAATTTTCAACTAAAAAAGATGAATTTTCAAACAAATAGCTGAAACCAAGTAGTTTTATTTTCAAGCAAAAACATGAATTTTCAACTAAAATTATGAATATTTAGCTGGAATACTTAATTTTTCAACCAAGAAGATGAATTTTCTACCACAAAGACGATTTTTCAAAAAAATACATGAATGTTCAACTGAAATGATCATACTTTAACTAGAATAGTTAATTTTTCGACCAAAAAGATGAATTTTCAACCAAGAAGATTAACTTTTACTAAAGAACACGAATTTTCAATAAAAGACATGAATTTTCAATTAAAAAGATAAATTTTCAACCAAGAATTGAATATTTAAATTTTCATTTAAAAATTAAGGTTTAGCCAAAGAGATGAATTTTCAACTGAAAGGATATAATTTTCAATTGGAATAGTTGCATTTCACGGTAGAAAAAAAAACATTTTCAAACAATGTGATGAATTTTCAACTGGAATAGTTGAATTTGAAACTAAAAACATGCATTTTCAACTAAAATGATGAGTCTTTAACTAGAATCATTAAATTTCAAACAAAAAGATTAATTTTCAATCCGGAAGATTAATTTCTACCAAAAAAGTCAACATTTGCAACTAAAAAAGATAATTTTTCAACCAAATATTGAATAGTTACATTTTCAGTAAAAAAAATAATTTTCAACAGAAAAAAAAAAACAAATTTTCAACAACATAGTTAAAGTTGCAACAAGAATAGTTCAATCTTCAGTAAAAAAATTAATTTTCAGGCAAATAAAAAACGAATGTTTAACAAAATAGCTCATTTTTCAACCAAGGAGATGAACTTTCAATTAAAATGATGAATCTTTAACAACAAAAAATTAATTTTTAACAAAAGAGTAACTCTCAGCCAAGTAATTAAATCTTCATTCAGAAAAGATGGATTCGGAACGAAAAATGTAGTATTTGATATTTCAACCAGAAAAGAACGAATTTTCAACAAACGGCACGAATTTTCAACTAAAACCGACCAATTTTCAACCAAAAACAGAATAGTTAAATTTTCAGTTTAAAAAATTTATTTCAAACAAAAAAAAACGATTTTTCAATAAAATAGTTCGATACAGTAATATAAAGCTACTTTTACAAATAAAGAATCATTGTTATTCAATTTAATATTGCAATTTAAAAAAATTAAGCATCCTCTCGAAAAAATTCCCTGACTTTAAAAAAAAATCCCTCACATTTCCAGGTTTTTCCAGGTATATAAAAATTCCCTGACAATTCCAGGTTTTCCAGGTAGGGTAGACACCCTGATAAATGAACAAACACTTTATAAAGTATTCAATACAATTTTAATCCGCGGTTACGCATTCAAAAGTATTCCAATAACTTTTTGAATTTGCAAAATTTAAACCAATGCGACATTTCGCATTAAAAAGTTTTCAATTCACGCACAACATTATTCTCATTCGATCGCATTTAAAATCATTAAAACTAATGCGAGCTTTCGTATTAAAAAGTTTTCACTCAACCGAAACATTTCCATCATTAATTCGTATTGAAAAGTATTCAAACCAGTACGAAATCTCGCATTAAAAAGTTTTCACTCGATAAAAAATTTCGTCTCATTCTATCGCATTCAAAAGTATTTAAACATATGCGAACTTTCGCATTGAAAAGTTTTTACCTCGCTCAAAAAATGTGTCTCATTCTTTTGCTTTCAAAAGGATTCAAAGTAATGCGAACTCTCGATTTAAAAAGTTTTCATTTCGCTCTGAAATTTTCTCTCATTCGGTCGCATTAGAAAGCATTAAAACGAATGTAAAGTCTCGCATTAAAAAGCATTGCGTGCAAAAAATTTTATCTTTCGTATTCAAACGCATTCAGGAATTTAATGTTATATAAGAAGTATCGCATTTCAACGTTTTCGGCTAACCTCCAATGCGAAACTGACACATAACAGACTTCACGCAAACAAATCGTGAATGCGAAACAATACTTTTGAATTTTACGTTTCTTGCAGGGTTGTATTTTGAAAAATTAATCTTAACAAAATATTTAAGAAGATTTAAAAAAAAACAAATTCTTATAAATAAATAACAATTGAACAGTTATAAATTTGGAAAAAATTGGAATAAGTTTAAGAGATATTTAGAAGTTTTGAACAAATTCAAAAATAATTTAAAACTTAAAAAGATGTCAAAAAATATAAAACAAAATGTAGATTCTTGAAGATTTCACACGAAAAATTTAGAAGCTTTCCAAGAATTTTGAAAGGTTTGAAAATAATAAAAAAATTTATTAAGATCTTGAAAACTTAATTTCAAGCGAATATTTAAAAAGATATCAAAAGTTTTCCAAAACTGTAAAAATAATAATCTGGAAGATTTTAAGGCAATTTTTTTTATTTCGCAGGATTTATTAAAAGTTTCAGGAAAAAATTGAATCATTTTAAAAGAAATTTCGAAGTTTTGAAAAATTTTCAAAAATAATTTAAAATTTGTAAAGATTCCAAAAAATGTAAAATAAAATGTAAATTTTGGAAGATTTTGAAATAAAATTATGTAGCTGTTTAAGAATTTTCAAATGTTTCAAGATAATACCTTTTTTTAAGATTCCTGGGAAAAATTAGAGTGATTTTTTAGTAAAAAAAATATAGTTTTAAGAGAATGTTTTCAAAGATTTCAAAACAAATTTTGATTTATAAATAACAATTGAGCAATTATTCATTTGCAACGACTTAAAATAAAAATAATTTAACTTCTAATTTAAAAATTGTAATCTTTCAATTTTTAATGTTTTCAACTTAAAATTACCTAAAATGATATCATTTTGAAATATGTTTGTTGATTCATTCTTCATTTGAGGGCTTTGAAAATGATAGCGTGCAGTTATAATTAATACAATTTATGATTCGTTAAAGCGATTACTTCAAACAAATAATTTTTTAAGAACACGAAAAAGCTGCCTCAATCCGGATTTAAACTGGGAATATGAATGTCGCTGTTTCAACCTTGCTGTTTCAAAATAATCTTTTTACAGTTTATGCTTGACTTCAGAAATTTTATGAATATTTTATACTTGTTGATTAATGATTATACCATGACATACAAGACGCAGCTTGTAAATATAAAATCATGGTTCCTATTTAAACATTATTTGTTCATTTATGTTCATAACATTCATGATTAATACATTTATATAATTTATAATAAAAATTCAAAGCGAAGAAATAACTTTAAAATTATTATTACCCACCCTTTCAGAGTAGAGGGGGAAAGGGGAATTATTGGATCCCCCCCCCCCAACACCCTTCTCAGGATCCACGACTGTAAGACTTCTAGGTGAATTAGAAAAACTGAAGGGTCGGGGAACAAAAGGGCCTAACCCACAAATTTTTCGAAATTGACTTTTACACATTTTTGGACTCCTCAAACAAACGCCGTTTCAAGGGTGTAAACTAAAAATTAAAAAAACATTTTTTTCATATTTTAAAAATTCATCAAAGTCAGGCCAGGTCCTATCCCAAGGGGTGTCGAGCGAACAAAAGGGCCTAACCCCACATTGCACCTTATGGAAAAACGATTTTTTCATTCGGTTTGTCTAGGTTTATTGCCACTATATAGGTATGTGGTGCCATTTAGCGTGATTAGGATGTGTCAAAGGCTTTGGAGGAACTAATCGCGGTCGATATTATCGATTTTACATCATCTGTTGCAAGTGTTGATCGACAAGGAGAGTAAGATGAGTAAACGTTGTTTGTTTTTTTGTTTCTATTTTTTTTTAGGGATAGAAATTCGAAAAATTTCAAACGGGCGTTTGGTGAGTAAAGTCTCACGGTCATTTTGATATTTTATCTAGGTGAGAAATTGGTGCAGTATGCCGCGGAAGCAAGCCGAGCGTCGCGAGATGCGACGTCAGGGCTTCGAGTACGTGGCGGCAAAGGGAAAACTCGTACGTGCGAAAAATCCTCCCGTTGTCGATGTCAGTAAAAAAAATCTTAATCGGACAATTTTAACGATGATGCATCTTTACGAAAAATCGTGGAAATACAGATATATTGAAACGGGTATCATTCCGAAAATTCCAAAAAATTCTGATGAATAAAGAATGGTTTTGGCATCAATTTCTCTTAATCAATATCAATATTTTTTACATAAATCACGATAACATCTTCAAATGTTCATATTTTTGGTCGAAAATTTTACTGCATACTTTTGAAAAGGTTACTTCAAGAAAAAAAATAGCATTCGAGTGAAAATCCTGCAAAACGAGCTCGACTGGAAATTTTGCTCTAAATGACTAAACTTCCACTTTGTTTAAAGTGATATTTCATGCCTAAAAATAAGTGCAATCCACTCGTGTTTGGGAGTGAAATATTACTCTGGAATAAGTGGATTTTCACTCATTTAGAGTGACATTTTCACTGAAGCTAGATTTGCAGGATTTTCACCCATATTGAGTGAATCATTCACTCGAAAAAATTTAGATGGTGCCTGTTCTTTTCAGTGTCCTCATTGTTTTGAAAAAATATTTTTCTACCAGCGTATAAAAATCGTATGCATTTTTGGTTACTTTTAAAGGAAAAACCATCGCGGATTTTGACAAGATTCTTTTGATGCAAGTGACACCGAAAGAACTTTCTATGGAGAAAAAATACGATCTCCGTCGAATGATTGAATTCATTCCGGTCGAGCATCGTCAATATTACAAAAATTTGTTGTAGTTGGAAAAATAAATGTGTCTGAATGATTTTTGTTGGGGTACATGATTTATATACCTATATCACTAAATAAGAAAAACAGCTTAATGACAAAGTGATGGTAAAATTCAACATATTTTATTCAATTTTTTTTCAGTTTTGTTTTTACCATGATGTGTCTTGAGATAAGTATGATAATCTTTAAAAAAAAATATATTCCAAAAATACAGTCCAATTCGATTATTTTTAACAATATAAAAATAGCGCAAATTCATTGTTTGCCGAATATCTGAACCTTAATCACAAAATTCATTATTATTTTCAACAGCAATAAAAATAAACGATAGCAAAATTAATAATAATTTAACGAAAATAAAGTATCACTCAATATAATAGATCATGCTCAGAAAAATATACTAGACAATAAATAATTAATTGTTCACAACATAACAAAAACATATTTATTAAAAAATTATTGTTGTATTTGCTAGTATTTATTCATAGAATTGCACCGCAAGTCAGGTGGCACTAAGCCGAGTGAATGCTGGCTGCTCGGGGTTAGGCCCTTTTGTTCGCCTGTACCCCCTTGGGTTAGGCCCGTGCTTAACTTTGATGTCTCATAAATCGAAAACTATTTGACGGATTTGCATGAAATTTGAAAGAACAACGTTCAAGAGTGGAGATTATCGATCACATATGTCCAATATATTTTTTTCGGTGATCTCGCAAAATACAAACGTTTTTCTTGCGTCCTGAAAAATTTGGAAAAACGGGGTTAGGCCCTTTTGTTCCCCGACCCTTCATACTGTAAAACCTACTACTTCAAAACTATAGAAAAATGTTTGTAAATAATTCATAAAAATAATTAATAAAGAAGAAAAAATCACATGAAAAACTGAAAGAAAAGTATCCATTTATAACCCCAACGTTTTCTTCAATGTTTTTTGACATTTTGCACAAAAATAAATGTAGTAGAAACTTTTTAGAAAAAGAAGAACAAGTTTCAGTGATTTCCTGAATTAAATAATCTCGGGGCTCGGGTTACAAAAACGTTTTCTTCAACTTTTAAAATGCGCATTTAGAAATGTTTAGAAAATAACGGAAAATGGTTGGAAAATCAACTTGTGTCATCTGTCATTTTGGATGTAAACAGTGCCGTGATTGTTCGAAATTTTTGTTTTCATGTTCTGATTGGCCATCATTGTTGCGTCACTTTATTCAAATAATTTAAATCTTGTGCTTATCCCTTGTCTTTATTAAAAACAAATAAAGTAACAAACTAAAATTATTTCTAATTATTATACCCTCATTATCAACCGAATTTCGTTAAACATAACCTCAAAATGTTATGTCAGAATTTCGCAAAAAAAGTTTAAAGAATAAAGAAATTGCGAAAAATGCATATTGTTCATTACTGGATGCTCTTTCTTTTTGCAAAGAACCACTGATCGAGTGACCGACAATAGAATTCTATTTTTAGATTTCTGTTTAATGCCTCTCTCTTTGTTGTCTTTTTTCTCTTTCAACTCAGCTGTCAAACGCAGTTGCAGAAAGTCGCAACGACGCATCTATACATTTTTTTCAAAGTCAAGAGCGTCAAAAGCTTTGGAAAAGTCTCAATATTCAAACAAATCCAAAATATATTTGCACAACATCAAACAACGACTCGAAAATAAGAAAACTCGTACAAAGTAAGTATAAACTCGAGAAATGCAAGACGCGCTACCCCGAGTTTTCCCCCTTTTCCGAACGACTTTACGACCCTGAGAATTTCCGCGGAAAATGAGAGGGAGGCAGCAATCGCAGTGCTTCTGCGTGGACTTGCCTCGTAGTGATCATGCTCGTAGTGAATATTTACCAAATCAGTCTCTTATTCATTTACTCCATTCCCTGCCTTCGATCGAAAAATAAACATCGCGTCGATAGTCGCGTTCGTTTTTGAGGTTAGGTTACCAGGATCATGAAAACCTCCTAGTCCGGCGACTTTGACTTCAAGATTCGGGAACACGAGATCGTTTTTTCGTCTCGTCCACGGCGGGAATGTCGGAGCGGTTCCTTGCTCCGGGTCTATTCGGAAAAATCCTTTCGGGAAATGTCTTACAGTGATGGCGGGGGACGTTCAATACGAAAATCAGGCAGCAGGTCTCCGAAGAAGCTGCGCGTGACGAAGGCTGAAAATAGTGACAGGGCAACGACAACAATCAGTTATAACAACCACCACCACCATCATCACCATCATCGTTTCGGGGAAGGGAGTCAAAATCAACCCTCGATTCACAAGAGGAACCTCTACGTCGTCTCGTTTCCCCTGATTTTTTTGTTCAATATTCTCCGGTCCCTCATTTATCAGTTGTTCGTCGTTTTCAAATATTTGTATGCCTCGTCCTCACATTTGATTCACAGGAGGCAGGTGACGAAAAATTCGTGTCAGCTGGAAATTGTTGTGGATAGGGAAACCGCCGAAAATTTGTTGAGGGTTTCGACAAGGCAGGAGGAAGGAATGTCACAAATTGTCAAGAGACCGGGACCTGGACCTGGGGATCCTCTCCTGGCTAAGCAGAAACATCATCATCGAAGGGCCTTTGAGTTTATTAGCAAAGCTCTCAAAATTGACGAAGAAAATGAAGGTAATATTTTTATTTTGGCATGAGAATCAAACGTTTCATTGGACCATAGTTTCAGAAACATTCGCAGGGCCTAAAATGTTTCAAATTTCAAACTACACACCTTTTGCTCCCCTCCATCCCGCTTACACTAGGAAGCCAAGACATTTTTTTTCCAACTTTATCGATAAGATTCACAGGTCAGAATACTCTGAAACAGGGAAAATAATGACATTTTTATCGCAAATATAGAGAAATTTAAACATTTCAAGTAACAATGTTGAATTTTTAACAAACAAAAAGATTTTAATTTTAAATCAAAAACAGTTGAATTCGTCCAAACAAGACGAATTTAAAACAAAGTCGTTGATTCCTCAAATAAAACAGATTATTTTTCAACCAAAAAATATGAAATTTCTACGAAAAGAGATGATTTTTTAAACCAAATAGACGAATTTTCAACAAAATAGTTACATTTTTAACCAAAGAGATGAATTTTCAACTAAAATGGTGAATGTTCAACCAAGAAAATTAATTTTTAACAAAATAGTTGCATTTTTAACCAAAGAGGTGAATTTTTAATTAAAATTATGAATGTTCAACCAAAGAAATGTATTTCTAACAAAGTAGTTCATCTTTTAGCCAAGCAGTAGTTGAATTTTCAGCCAAAAAATATGAATTTGTCAACCAAAAATATAACAGTTGATATTTTAACCACAAAATATTCTTATTTTAAATCAGAAACAGTTGTATTCATCCAAAAAAGACGAATTTTCAACAAAATAGTTGAATTTTCCAAAAATATAGTTACATTTTTAACCAAAGAGATGAATTTTCAACTAAAATTATGAAATATCAACCAAAAAAATGTATGTAACAAAGTAGTTAATCTTTTAGCCAAGCATTATTTGAATTTTCAGCCAAAAAATATGAATTTGTCGACGAAAAATATAACAGTTGATATTTTAACCACAAAATATTTTTATTTCAAATCAAAAACAGTTAAATTCAACAAAAATGACGAATTTTCAACAAAATAGTTGAATCCGCAAATAAACAGATTAATTTTCAACCAAAAAATATGAATTCCTGGACGAAAAATATAAAAGTTGATATTTCAACCATAAAATATTTTTCTTTTAAATCAGAAACAGTTGAATTCATCCAAAAAAGACACATTTTCAACAAAATAGTTGAGATTACTTTTCAACCAAATAGTTGCATTTTTAACCAAAAAAGATCATATATTCTACAAACAAAAATGAGTTTTCAAACCAGACGAATTTTCAACAAAATAGTTACATTCTTAACCAAAGAGATGAGTTTTCAATTAAAATGATGAATGTTCTACCAAAAAAATGAATTTGTAACAAAATAGTTCATCTTTTTGCCAACCAGTAGTTGAATTTTTAACCAAAAAAGATGTATAGCCAACGAAAAATGTAATAGTTGACATCTAAGCCAAAAACGATTTTTATTTTTATTCAAAAACATTTTAATTCAACCAAAAAAGACGAATTGTCAAAAAAATGGTTGAATTTTTAACCAATAAAAATTTTTTGGTCAAGAAATAAAAAATAATTCAACCAAATTGTTGATTTTTCAACCCAAACGACAAGTTTTCTACAAATCACTTGAATTTCCAACCCGAAATTATGAATTTTCAACAAAAAATCTCATTTTCGATCAAAAAGATGACTTTTTAAGAAAATTGTTGACTTTCGACAAAATAATTAAATTCTCAACCAAAATATATGAATTCCTCAATAAAGAATACAATAATTGATATTTTTCCAAAAAATATTTTAATTTTAAATTTTTTACAAAAAAGTTACATTTTTAACCAGAGATAAATTTTCAACTAAAATGATGAATTTTCAACCAAAAAAATTAATTTTTAACAAAATAGTTCATCTTTTAGCCGAGTAGTAGTTAAATTTTCAACTAAAAAAGATAAATACTCAACAAAAAAGACAGTAGTTGATATTTAAACCAAAAAAGACAAATCCCGCATACACTAAGAAGCCAAGAAAACATTTTTTCAACTTTATCGATAAGTTTCACAGACCAAAATATCCTAAAAACAAGTGAAATAAGGCTGTTTAATCGAAAATACAGGTGTACATTCTTTTAAATAAAATTAATGTAGGTATAAAGAATTGATTCCATATTAAACGCTTTAAATTCCAATCGTTTCAAGTAAAAATTCTGTATTTTGAACAAAATAGACGAATTTTCAACCAAATAGTTGAATTTTCAACAAGATACATGAATTTTCAATGAAACTGGTGAATTTTCCACAAAAAATATCAATTTTCCACTAAAGAGATGAATTTTTAACAAAGGAATTCAATTTTTAGCCAAGTAGTTGAACTTTAAACTAAAAAATGTTAATTTCTCAACAAAAAATGTAATAGTTGATATTTGAATCAAAAAATATTTTTATTTGAAATAAAAAACAGTTCAGTTTACCCACAAAAGACGATTTTCAACCCAAAGGTATAAATTTTCAACAAAAAAGTTAATTTTCAACTTAAAATAAGTTTAAAACATTTTTATTTTAAAAATTTCAAGGAAACTTTTCACATTATTTCCAGATTTTTCAATTGAAATAGTAGAGAAAAAAGTGTGATTTTCTTTAGATATCTGCTTAATTATAACTAAAAAGAATCTGTTTGGCCTTTGAAAATTATTATCAAACATGTTTGAGCTAAAGCTTTTCTAATTTTTAAAAAGCTATCACAATTGCGAATATTTCATCGCTAATATGCTAAAATATTTAATTTTTAACAGAGTATAGTGTATAAACTTTATAGCTTAGTTTATAAAAGACATATTTTTCGTAGCTAAGCCAACATCACAAATTGATGACTATTTTTAAAAATTGGACCTTTTAGATGGTTATGGGAATATGCAATTCCTTTTTTAATATTGTAGTTTAAAAAATTTATTTCGACTAACTTTGTCTACTTGGATTCTATGTTATGTTTCTTGAACGGAAAAAATTAATTTTTTTATTCAAAATTGCTGAAGACCTCAGTTTCATTGATTATTAGTATCTACCATAGTATTTAGATAATCTTACATTTCTTGTAAACCTGAAGTTTTCAGACTATTTTCTTAAACGGCAAAAAAATGAAAACTTTATCCAATAACGAACACGGGTTTTCCGACAACAATAGTTTCGCGATATTAATCGAAAATAGCGTGATGCACTTTTTAATAATTGGACAAGTAGCAAAAGCGCGCTACACACGCGCATGCATGTTTTTATAAATCTCGAAAGAGATGTTTAATTTTGTGGGTCAACAATAAAAAAATTTTGAAATCGAAAACTTGAATAAAAAATTTAAAATATTTGTAACTAAAAAATTAGGAAAACTTTAGCAATTAACAAGTAAAGGGTCTTGTTTTATCTTCATTTTTGAAAACTTTTACATTTTTTTTGAGATGCATTTTACATTTTTAACGTGAAAAAGTTTCCAAAAAAAAAAAAAAAAAACCTTCAAGATACTTCAGAGAACTTCAAAAATTTATTTTGAAAATAGGATTTTCTCAGCGATATAAAATAAAAATTTATAAAAATTTACAAATCTAAGGCGCTTGGGAATATTCTTTAAATTATGACAAAAAATTGACGTAATTATTTTTTCAAGTGTTGTTGTTTACATATTTTTAAATATTTTATTCTGATTTAGGCAAAAGTCGTAAGTTTCATTTAAGGCCGGAGGAGTGGATGACAGGGCTGGTGGTACCGCTTGTCAAGAAAGGGGAGGGTAAGAAGGTAGAAGAGTACAGAGGGATCACTCTCATGCCAGTGGGTTATAAAATATACGCAGAAATTCTAAGAAAAAGGTTAGAGAATCAGATAGAAGAGAAACAAAGTATTCCACACAATCAGACGGCATTTAGAAAAGGGATGGGGACAATAGATAACATTTACGTACTCAACTACTTGGTTAACAGAAACTTAGGGAGAAAAAGAGGGAAATTAGTCGCCTTGTTCGTAGATTTTAAAGCAGCTTTTGACTCAGTGAATAGAAAAGTGCTATGGCAGGCAATGAAAGAGAGGGGAATAGAAGAAGGGTTGGTGGAGAGGATAAAGGAAATTTTTACTGAAACCAGGATTAGGGTGAAGATAGGGGGGGAAAAGGGGGAGGTTTTCTGGACAGGAAGAGGTCTAAGGCAAGGGTGCCCGTTGAGTCCGCTACTATTTAATATGCTGCTGGCAGATGTAGAGGAGAAGCTAAAGGAGAAAGGGAAAGGGGGGACGATTTTGGGTAATAGCAAACTATATTCTCTAGCATACGCGGACGACGTAGTTCTATTAGCAGACGATGAGAAGGGGTTGAACCTAATAATGAGAATTTTCGAAGAGTATGTGGGATCAAAAGAACTGACGGTGAACGTAGGGAAGACCAAGGTGATGTGCTTCAGAAATAGAAAGTCGAAAATAGGTTACGTTTGGAAGATGAACGGACAAACAGTGGAAAGTGTGGAGGAGTTCTGTTACTTAGGTTTTTGGTTTGAGGCAGGAGGGGGAAATGAGGTACAGGTGAGGAAAAGAATCGAATGTGCGAGAAAAGTAATGGGCCAAGTATGGGGCATAGGAAAGAGAAGGTTCAATGACGATTGGAGAATGAGGGTTTGGATGTTTGATGCGTTGGTTTGGGCGGTGTTGTGTTATGGAGTGGAGGTCTGGGGATGGAAGGAATATAGGAAAGTGGAAAGCATGCATGAGAGATTTCTGAGATGGGTAATGGGGGTTAGTGGGAGTTGCCCAGGATACATGTTAAAGGAAGAAATAGGAAGGGAAAAAATGGTAACTAGACAAATTAAGAGAGCCTGGAAGTTTGAAGAGAAGCTGAAAAGGGGAGAAGGGAGCAGAATAGCACAAGTGTGCTTGGGCGAAGTTCGGAATAAGGAGACGAGAGGCAATTTGGGAAATTCGAAATGGGAGGAAGAAAGGAAAAAAATGAGGAGGGCTTGTGATATACAAGAAGGGGTACTGGAGTGGGAGGATATAGAGTTAGAGCTATTAGTAAAACAAGGAGAAGAGAGATGGATAAAGATTATGGATTCGAAGTACAATAGATGGTATATGATGGTCAAAGGGTTAGCGGAACCAGAATATTTGCAAAAAATAAAAAAGGAAGACAAATGGAATAGAGTGGTACGGTTTAGAATGGGAGAAGGAGTGAGATCCTGTAGATATTGGATGGATGAAGAGGACAATCTGTGCAGAGTATGTGGATACGAAATGGAGTCATGGGCACATGTGTTAGAGAGGTGTACAGGAGAGGAAGATGGACAGTTGAGTGTGGATGAGTGTGTAAGATGGATTTTGGATGGTAATGGACAGGGAGTGACGTGGATGAAAAAACTGGAAGAAGTGAGAGAAAGGAAGGGAGCAGGGCAGAGCCAAACGGGTGATCCTGTCTAAAGGAAAGTAACTAGCAAACATTTTAAATTTTTAAATCGGTAAAAATGTATTTGATGGTAAGAGAAAACGGAAGCCCTGGAAGATCGCTCATTTGTAGAAGTTTAAGAACCAATAGTTATAATATTATTGTTATTTAAGTAAGGCGAAACATTAGAATATAAGTAGCGGTTAAGTTAGGTTAAGGAGGAAATGTAAATATATGTACAGGGAGCGGAGGCCCTCAAACCCGTAAAAGGGAGAGATTAAATATACAACATTAAATATACAACATTCACAAAGCAGAATCTTCTTGTAGAAGCTTTATATACTTCTGCTCAGAGCAAAAATATATTAAATAGTTTTTAATTGTTTAAATGTTTAATTTATTCTTCATTTTGGAAAATTTAAAATAGTTTATCCATGCAGTAACTTGAATTATCGAAAAGTTAAAACCTTAAAATGAGTTAAAAACTTTTTTATTTTAAAAGTTACAATGAAACATCTCACATTATTTTCAAATTTTGATTATTATTATTAAATTTATTATTGAATATATTATTTAGATAACATAAATGATATTTCAAACAAAAAGATGTTTATTTAAAAAAACAGTTGAATTCATGTCAAAAAATAAAAAGTTTCAACAAAATAGCTGAATCTTCAACTAAAAAAATTTTTTTTATACCAGTTGCATTTTAATCCAAAAAAGATTACATTTTTTTAAAAAGAGACGAATTTTCTACAAAAGAATTCAATTTTTTAACACGGTAATATGATTTTTTAACGAAATAGATGAATTTTTTTACCAAGAAGATTACTTTTCTACCAAAAAATACGAATTTTCAACCAAATAATGACATTGTCAATCAAAGAGATAAATTTTTTACTAATTTTTTTTTATTTTCTTGAAGCCTGTCAAACTTCGTAAAAAGCTTCAAAATTTTGTTCGAAATCTTCAAAAATGTACATTTTGTTTTTAATTTTTGTAAATCTTTTCAAATTTCGAATTATTTTTAATCACTTTCAAAATATTTAAACCTTCTAAATATCTTTTAAAATTATTCCAATTTTTCCAACAAATTTCTTAAAATTCTGAAATTAAAAAAAATCGCCTTTAAATCTTCCAGATTCTGTTTTGACAATTTTGGAAATCTTTTGGAATGTTTTAATGTTTTTTTTCAAATATTCCCTTAAAATTAATTTTTCAAAAAAAAAAAAAACAGTTTAAATTGTCCCATGAATTTTAAGAAATATTTTTATTATCGTGAAACCTTCCAAAATGCTTAAGTAGCTTCAAAGTTTTCATTTACAAATATTCAAAAATGTACATTTGTTGGATCTTTTTAAAACTTCTAGATGTCTCCTAAACTTACACGAATTGTTTTATAAAACATTGTATTCTTGCTAATTGAACATTTTTGCTTTAAAATCGTCCACATTCTTTTTCGAAATTTTAGAAAATGATTTCAAATAATTGAGATATTTGTCAATTTTTTCTTAAAATTTATTTTTTAAAATAAAAGCCAGTTTAAATTTTGCAAGGAATTTTAAGAAATGTCTTTATTATCGTGAAACCTTTTAAAATCTTTAAGAAGCTTCAAAAATTTTATTTCCAAATGTTCAAAAATTTACCCACGTTTTTTCTAACTTTTTAAGCATTTTTTCAAGTTTTTAATTAATTGTAAATGTTTTTAAAACTTCTAAATGTCTCTTAAACTTGATCGAATTTTTTAATCTTGCTAATTGATCAATTTGGCTTTAAAATCGTCCATATTCTTTTTCGAAATTTTAGGAAATAATTTAAAATGTTTTGAAATCTTTGTTAATTTTCTCTTAAAATTTATTTTTTGAAATAAAAAATCAGTTTAAATTTTCCCATGAATTTCAAGAAATGTTTTCGTTCTCTTGAAACATTTTAAAATTCTGAAAAAGTTTCTTTTCTTAGAAATTTTCCAAAATCTATACATTAAATTGTTTATATCAAAGTGCTGGGCACCTTTGTTCCATTGATTATTATTATTATTGAATAAAACCTGAAATAAACCTGAAGTTTGCAGACTGCGATAGTTTCGAGAAATAATCGAAAATGGCGCCGTACACTTTTTAATATTTGGATAGGATTTGAAGAAGCCATATTAGACATTATAAAACTTGTCAGAAATGAAGGTTGTAAGCAAAATGATCTTAATATGTATGTCTGATGTGGCTTTTAAAAATTTATTTTAAAATTTCTGTAGGACAATTTATAAAAAAGTTTCTTTCTATATTTTATTATGAATATTTTTTCCCAAATTACTTGGCCAACTTTGATTTTACAAATTCATTGATTTGTACTCGGAAGACTTTAGAATACTTAATAAAATTTTTTTAATATTTCAAAATTTCCCGCCTCGGTATTTGAAACATTGGAAACTTTTCCACCCTATCTTTGAAAATCCAAATTTGAAATTTTTTAAAATTAAGACCCCAATCTTGGAATCTATTTTCCCTGTTGAAATGATACATAAATGCTCTTCCTATAAGTCACCTACTGACGTATTGACAATCTCTGTCAAGGAAAACGACTCGTCCCGTATTTGGAATCGCATAATGCGCTTGTTACGAAGTCTTGCGGTCGAGTGGAAAAAAATAAATAACAACACGTGTTTTGTAACTTTTCCAGGTCACAAGGAAATGGCCATCGAACTCTACAAAAAGGGAATCGGAGAACTCGAAAAAGGCATAGCAGTCGAATGTTATGGTGGACGAGGGGAAGTCTGGGAAAGAGCTCAAAGACTTCACGAAAAAATGCGAACGAATCTAGCAATGGCCAAGGACAGACTCGATTTTCTTGGTAAATTCCAATTCCTTTTTGAAAAAACTCGCTTTCTCAAACTAGTTTTCTTCGATTTCCAAATCTCTCATAATTACCGAGCTCTATATTCTTTTAAAAGAATTTAAAAGGCTTTAAAACACTTTTAAAATGATTTTTAAGACTCAGGTGGAAATCATAGAAAAGTAGACAATATTTGCAAAAAATGCCTAAAATCTGGACAATGAAAATTCGATTTTTCTTTAACGATTTTAGGTATTAAAAATTCGTTTCACATCTCGATGTTAAATGTCTGTGTTTTTGAAATAGGTGACCTGTTTGTGTTTCGCATGTATCAGGGCAATATCATATTAAATTCATAAAAAAATAAATCAAAAGCTAAATAATTTTTTTTTTAATTCAGAAAACATTTCGATATTTACATACAATCGAGTCAGAATTAAGTTGAGAATACTAGACAATAGAATTGGGTTTTAATGAGACTAGAAGTAGGATTAAATTTCAGAATGTAATTTAGATTCATCTGTAATTCAAATCCTGGATTTAAATTAAATCGGGATGAGTTGTAAGAGTAATTTTAGCGATGGTTTCTCGATATTCTGCTTCGTGATTGCATTTTCTTACTTTAGATTAAGAGTTCAAGATTATGCTACAAGTTTTTTTTTCTTTTTTTAGAGCTCAGGTCATCTTTGACCTTTACTCATAATTGACTATAAAGAAGGAGATTTACAGAATTTGTTTGTGTTATACGAGTTTTTAATCAATTTTTAGTTTGAATTGAATATTCTAAAGCCAGGGCCTAAAATGTTTCAAATTTCGGTCATCACAAATTTTGTATGTCGCCCCCCTTCCCCATCCCCACTTACAAGATGAATCAAAAAATAAATTTCTTCAACTGTTTCCATAACAGGCTTCACAGTCCAAAATGTTCTAAAAACAGGGGAGGTAAGGAACATTTTCACGTAAATTGGGGAATCAATTCTTTTAAATAAAATTAATGTGGGTATTGTATTAAATTCAATTTAAAACGCTTCCAATTCCAAACATTTCAAGTAAAAATATTTCATTTTCAACAAAATAGATGAATTTTCAACCCAGAAGATTACTTCTCTACCAAAAAAGACGAATTTTTAACAAAATACATTAATTTTCAGCCAAAATTAGAATAGTACAATTTTCAGCCAAAATTTAATTTTCAATCAAAAAACAAACAATTTCCAACAAAATAGTTACATTTTCAACCAAAATCATCCAAATTAGGGAATTTTTATTCCAGCATCTTCAAAATTCAAGTGTTTTCAATTTTAACTCTTAAAAATTGTAGAACTTTGAATTGTAAATATTTGTAATAAAAGAGTTGTTGATTTTTACAATTTACAATTAATAATTTTGAAATTTTTACAACTAAAAATTCTGTGATTTTGATGCTTTGCATTGAATTTTCTTCAATTTGGAAGATTTAGAATTGAAAACTTGACTTTTAATTTCCAAAATTATCCAAATTTAAGAATTTTTATTTATACACGTTGAAAATAGAGTTTCCAATTGTATATCTTTATTATTGAAGAATTTCAAGTTGCAACCCGTACAAATTGAAGAATTTTCAATTATAAGTCTTCATAATTGAACTATTCAAAAAAAATATTCCATAAATTTTCAACAAATTATATGAATTTTTCACCAAAAAGATTACTTTTTTACCAAAAAGACGAATTTTCAACAAAATATATTAATTGTCAACAAAAAATGTAATGGTGTAATTTTCAGTTTAAAAAATTAATTTTCAACAAAAGAAAAAAAAGAATTTTCAATCAAATAGTTACTTTTTCAACTAAGTTCGATGCATTTTTAACAAAATAATGAGTCTTAAAAACATGAATTTTCAACAAAGTAGACGAATTTCCAACCCAGAAAATTACTTTTCTACCAAAAAAGACGAATTTAAAAAAAAATACATTAATTTTTAAGCAAAAATGGAACAGTATGACTTTGAGTTTAAAAAAATTAAATTTCAACGAAAGAGATGAATTTTTAACTAAAATAATGAATCTCAAAAATAATTAATTTTCAACATAGATGAATTTTCAATCAAGAAGATTACATTTCTACCAAAAAAAGGAAATTTTGACAAAATTCATCAATTTTCAAGCAAAAATGTAATAGTATTATTATCAGTTTAAAATCCCCATTTTTAACCCAAAAAAAACGAATTTTTAACAAAATAGTTGCATTTTCATCCAAAAAGATGAATTTTTTACTAAAATAATGAATCTTCAATAACAAAAAAGTGAATTTTCAACGAAGTACCAAAGTACCAAAAAATGTTTTAGTTTTAAATGAATAACAGTTTAACCAAAAAAGATGAATTACTAACAAAATAGTTAAAGGGAAGATTTTTTTTCAACCAACCAGTTGCCCAAAATATGCATTTTTAACAAAAAAGTTCATTTTCAACCAAATACATAGTTGAATTTATCAACCAAATAATACATTTTTTAATAAAAAATAAAAGATTAATTCTCAAGCAAAATATAATAGTAGACTTTGCAACCAAAAAGAATTAACTTTCAACCAAAACTACTTGGATTTTCTTATTGGGTTCTATTAATTCAGTTCGCATTTAAGTGGGAAAACGAGAAAAAGGGGAAATGAGAGGAATGGGGGAAAGACTGTGAAGCCTGCGATACATAAATAGGAATTTTGATAATTTATAGATAATTTATAGTTCAAATAAGCATTGAAACTCATTTTTAATACTTTTAAAACATTAGGTTAGAAAACTGACAATTCTGCATATGCTATTCCAGTTTTAGTTGAATATTTATATATTTTGTTAAGACTTCGTCTATTTTGGTAGAAAAATAATGTTCTTGGTTCAAAATTCATCTATTTAGTTGAAAATTCCATATTTTTACTTGAAATGTTTGGAATTATTATTACGCGTTTCTTATTTTGATTGCCCAGTTATCAAATAAAAATATATGCTTCAATTAAAAGTACTATAAGATATACTTAATAATCATAAATTGAAATAAATATTAAAATATCTACATTGGCTTTCATACCATTTTAATTTGATTTAATTTTTATTTTATCTGATTTTTGATTTCGGACTACACATTTTTAAATCCGTGTGTTGGAGTACGAATCATTTTCGGCCCTGTTTAAAAACTTTATAATTTATCAAGAAAGAAGGTTTAAATTTACAACTGAAAAATCTAGAATCTGAAATATAAAATTATGTCCTAATCGAAAAAGTGAATGCCATTGACATTATTGAGTTGGTGTAGTCTTGTGCAGCATGGCAGAGAATGTTTTCTTTTTTTTTGTAGCGAGTGTGTGCGAGCTGAAAAAGATGGAAATCACCGAAGAGACTCCTGGATCAGAACTAGAAACGGAGGATGTTTCTGAAGATTGTCCTGGAAAATATTTGAGAGCCAGGCGAAATTTACAAGTCAATCACAAGCATACAAATCAAAATAAATCCAAAAATACAAATCACACACAATCTCAGCCACAGACACAAACATTACATTCTAGGCAAAATTCTTACACTCAAATCCCGAAGCCTACTCAAAGGCCTCGATCTCCGAAAAACTATCATGCTCGTATTGCCGAAGGTATTTTCATTCTATTTTATTTTTATTTCTCGATTTTTCTATTTACTTTTCTCACGATGCACCGCATTTTTATCTCACTGGCATGATTGCTGTTTTTCGTTTTGTCAATGGCAAGTTTGATAGTGAACGATGGACTGATGTCTTGGTTCAAATTTAAATTAGGATAGGCGCTAGAATTTTAATTAGGATAGAGCTTGGAATTAAATTAAATGATAGATTTAGGTAATTGACAAAAGTGTATCTAGTTCCAAATTGCACAAGCATCTTGAAACGTAGCATAAACAAAGAAAAATTTAACACTTTTAAAAATAAATCACTTTGTAGAATTCAGGGTGGCCACTGTACGGGAAAACCAAAAAATTTTGTAGAGACCGAGAAACCCCCGACAGTTTTATTTTCAAGGCTTCAAATTGAAAATTTTATTTTTGAAGTATCTATATTTTTGATGGTCTAGTTTGGAACGTTCATCGGTTGCAGTGTATTTACCATTTCTGGAAAACCTGGAATTGTCAGGGAATATAAAATTGAATAACAATGATTTTTCATTTGTAAAAGTAGCTTTATTGTACTGTATTTAACTATTTTGTTCAAAATTCTTTTTTTTTAAATACATTTTTTAACTAAAAATTTAACTATTCAATTTCTGGTTGAAAAATTATCTTCTTTAGTTGAAAATTCTTTTTTGTAGAAATTAATCTTCTTGGTTGAAAATTCATCTTTTTGGTTGAAAATTCAATTATTCTAGTTAAAGAGTCTCCATTTTAGTTAAGAATTCATCTTTTTGGGTTAAAATTCCACTATTCCAGTTGAAGATTTTTAATTTTTGTTTTCAAAAGTTTTTTTTTTTTTTTTTTGTTGAAAATTATTTTTTTTTTTTCAACTGAAAATGTAACTATTCCAATTGAATATCCCACCATTTTAGTTCAAAATTCGTTTCTTTGGTTGAACATTAATTTATTTTTAAAAATTGAAAATTCATGTATTTTGTTGAAAATTCGTCTTTTTTAGTAGAAATTAATCTTCTTGGTTGAAAATTCAACTTTTCCAGTTAAAGATTGATCATTTTAATTAAAAATTCATCTTTTTGGTTTAAAATTCAACTATTTCACTTGAAGATTCATCATTTTAGTTAAAAGTTCAAAGCTTTGGAGGAAAATTAATTTTTTTTTTTGAGGAAAATTGATTTTTAACTAAAAATTTGACTATTCCATTTGCAATATTTTTCCTTGCAAAGTTAGAAATTTGAATCGGTTTAAACTGAATTTTATATAGTACTCACAGTAATTTTACCTAAATATGCACTGAATTTTAAGTATAAGAAGATAAAATAAAAATTTGTTTGAATTATTATTCAAATTCATGGACTTTAAGGGACAAATTCAAGAAATTATTAATCTTGTTATTAGTATTATTTACTTATTTAATTAATTGATGGTACTAATATATTTAAGAATATCTTGTAATATAATTTGGCAAAGCTTTCTTAATTGAATATATTAATCGCATCCCTATAAATTATAAAAAAAACATCTATAATAGATTCGCGAAA
Organism: Andricus curvator; assembly: GCA_932195095.1. Lineage (NCBI taxonomy): Eukaryota > Metazoa > Arthropoda > Insecta > Hymenoptera > Cynipidae > Andricus > Andricus curvator. Next base: position 85,923 of record CAKNYM010052307.1, read on the forward strand.
AATTATACCTGGAAAAAGAATATACAAATTTTTTTTTGAAATTTCTTAAAATTGTATATTTTAGAAATCAAGGCCTTTGTCAAAGGTCAATTCAAATCAAAATTCAAATTCAAGTCAAAGGATCATTCATTCATAATGTTTGAAATTAAATAATTTTAGGTCGCAATTTTTTAACTTTAACCTGCTTTAACATTAATTTGAAAAGTCAATTTTGAATGTGTTAATTTAGGATTGGTTAAATTTAAAATCTTACATTCATATTTATAATTATTAAATTTTAAAAGCTTTTAATTACAAATTATTTAGTGTTAAACACTTTAAACCTAAAATTGTGTAATTTTGGATGATTCAATGAGGAATTATTCAATTTTAAATATTTAAATCCGTATCAAATGCTCGAAATATATAAGTTTGATTTTTTTCGATTTGGAATGTTTTTTAGTCAAAAGTGTTCAATGCCAAACGCTTTTAATATGAAATTAACCAAACATTCAAAATAGTATTTGAAAATTTTCAATTTAAAAATTTACAATTAACAATTGAGCCTCAAAAGTTAAAATTTTAAAGTAGGCCACGAGTCACTTTTCTACTATTTAAGGAATTTAAAATTCAATAAATTTAGGTTAAGATAGAAAATATTTTAAATTTGCTCTCCAATTTAAATTTGTCAAAATTGTATAATAATTTAGAAATCAGGACCTTAATAATTAAAAAATGTTTCGTTTATAGTGTTCAAAATTAAATGTAATTTCAAGTTGAAACTTGATCAATTGGATCATTTAAAATTAAAAGCCTTATTAGTTGAAATTTTCTTAATTTAAATGTTTGCAAATTGAATAATGATTCCAAATTCAAGTATTACAAATTAGGCAGTCTCAAATTGAAAATCTTCAGATTTGAGAGATTTTTAATTTGAAGCCTTCAAAATTGGAAATATTTAATTTGAAGATTTTGAAATCGAACCATTTAAGATTCTGCAAATTTTAACTTTAACATTAGCGTTACGCTAATGTTAAAGTTACCTACACTTACTATAGAAAAAGCGTCACAGTAATTTCAGTAAAATTTAATACAATTTTGAATGTTTTAATTTTGAAAAAGTTCTGTTTGAAAATGTTCAACTTAAATTATTTTTGTGTTTGAATATCTCGAAATAAAAATTGTTTAATTTTGATGGCTTCTGCTTTGGAAATGTACAATTGTAAATCTTTTTCAATTGGAGATTGTTTATAATTTTAAAAGCTTCGAATTTAGAATTGCTCCGCTTTAGATTTTTTCATTTGAAGATTCTTTTTTGAATGCTTCAATCTATAAGTTGTTTAGTTTTGAAGATTTGAATTTGAAAATTAAAATCAACCAACCGGAATTTTTTTTTAAAGTTTATTTAGTGGCCACCTGAAGAATTCAAGATCTTTTTTAAATTGAGTACAAGATTTAAAATAAATCGGTGCAAATTCCATTCTCCCAGTTTTGATAATCAGACCAAGAATTGTATTGCAATTGAACATTTTAATATACCAGTAATGAAATAAAATGATCTCAGCTTCAGGGAGGAAGATGACACCAGGGAAACGAATTTCGGGATCTGTGATGAGCAAAAGTCAAACTTTACCTCGAAGTATGGGAAGATCGACGCCTTCATTGCCTGGCCATCGAGCTGTGCCGATAAAACCTTGTTCGACGCCACCTTCTGTGAAGAGACAATTGTCCGTTCCTGGGAATGGGTCACCGATTAGAAGACCCGGAACACCTGGTGCAACAAACAGCAATCGAGGAACTCCAACGAGGAAAGTTCCAACTTTAAAGGGTGTGGATCCTAAACTTGCTCAAGTTATACTTGATGAGATTTTGGAAGGAGGAGCCGCTGTTCAATGGGATGATATCGCCGGGCAAGAGGTAGTTTTTGTCTCTCTATATTCCAGGGATTACAGACCCAGGGTGGCCACCCACCCGTGAGAACCGGGAGAAAGCAGGGACAAAGTTGAATCGGGAGAAAACCGGGGCGCGATTACACAAATAAATTACCTAAAGATATTGTGAAATTTTTTATTTTAAACAAAAATATTTCCATTTCAGACAAGATAATTCTTCTGATATCAAAGTATTTCAAGTTATTTGCAATTTTATAAGATCTCCAAGGACTGTAATAGGATTCACAAAATTTCCATGGATTTCAAGGGATTTGAAATATTTTTGGATATTATACGAGATTCCAGGAAAGGTCAAGGGATTCTAAAAGGATATAAAAAATATCAAAGGATTTCAAAGACTTCAAGTCATTTAGGGAATTTCAAAGAATTTCTAGAGAATTTGAGGGGGTAAATGAAATGGAATGAAAGTTTAACGGACTAAACGGACTTAAACTGGATTTCTACTGAATTCATGGGATTTTCTGGAGTCGCAGAGTATTTCAAAGATTTAAATATTTCAAGATGTTTTACGGGATTTAGAAAATTACAAAGGGTTTTAAATAATATAGTGTATTTAAGAAAATACCGAGGCATTTAATGGATTTCAAAGAATTTTGTAGGATTATCAAGGTGGCCGCTAGAGCAGAAAATGATAGTGAATATATTTTTAGACCGGGAATTTTTACAAATTTTTAGAAAAAAAATATATCTAATCACTTGAAATATAATAAGTTTCATAACAAATGGTGTAATACAATTTTAAATAAGTTTGATTTTAACTTTTTTCAATGTTAAATTTAATTGCCAACTTTAATTGTTAACTTTTTAAATTATGAAATAATTTAGTTTACGATGCGTAATTCTAAAATATTTTACATTACAAATTTTCCATTTTGGTTTTCATTTTTAGGCCTAAATTTTCATTTAAACAATTTTTAAATGCAGTTTTGAAGACATCAACTGCAAATATAAATTAATTAATGATTTTTTAAATTGAACTGCAGTTCGAGTACTAAAAATTGAACAATAATTCATTTTACAAGAGAAACTTTTCAAAATTAAACAATTTACAGATTTTAAAGTTAAAAATTGAACTATTTTCATTCGAAAGCATTAGCAGTTAAACAAATGTGAACGTCCGATTTAAACTTTATAAACTAATTATTATTAATTTCAAACCGCATTCAAATATTGTTTCAATCTAAAATATTCCATTTTAAACCCATTGAATTTGAAAGTTTTTAATTTAAAAAAAAGAACAATTTGTTTAATATTTAACAGGATTTAACTGTTTATTTAAAATGAGCAATTCTAAATCAAATAAATAGCAAATAAAATAATGAATATTCAACAACATCAAAATGAATTTTTCACTAATGAGTTCAACTTTTAACCAAGTAGTTGAATTTTCACCCAAAAATATTTTTATTTAAAATAAAAACAGTGAAATTTTCTACCATATCCGAAATAGACGAATTTTTAACCAAAGAGATGAATTTTCAACTAAAATGATGAATCTTCGAAAATATTATGCAAAAAAGTAGCGTATATTCTGGTATATTAGGACCCTCTAATAAAGTATAATTAATTTGGAGTTTATTTTTATGTGGCTTATCTTCATAATACTCTTATTTTCGTGAATAATATTTTTTTCTGTTTTTTACACTGATGTTTTTAGCTGACATTAAAAAATGTTTTTAACATCTGAGAGCTTTTAACTGATGAAAATATATTAGAAACAAATTTAAAAGTCTAAGGAAACTAATACAGAACAAGCAGGTTTTCGAAATAGTCATTTTTGTGTGTTTTTAAAGTATTTCTTTCTAGTTTACTTACAAAAATACTTTGAGCAACTCAGGGTTATGTAGTGAAAAAAATGAATTAGACAAAAGTTGATAAGAATCATGAATGCAAATCTATCTGGGTTTTGATGAAAATAAATTTAAGAATTCAATCATGAGAATTTTTCGATTCCGTTGTTTATCTATTTTTGTATCTTTGATCTTCTTGAATTTTTTCCTTCTGTATTTTATAAGTAGAAAGTGATAAAGTGATCATCCGATTTTTAAAGCTAGTTATAAAATTTGTTAACACAAAAATGATTAGAAAACTTCATAAATAAAATGCACTGCTACTGGAGAGCACTTTCGTTCAATATTCGCGAGATAACCAAATTATATAAAAAAAAATATTTTCATAAATGGTCAGCTAATGCCACTATTTCTTTACTTTTCCTTGCAAAATATTTCGGTAATTTTGAACCACATATCCCCCT